>JAUBNV010034339.1:0-10432 GCA_032354855.1 Desmognathus mavrokoilius | reverse complement strand
CGGTCACTTACAATAGAATCAGGTATACCATGTAATCTAATAATCACGCAGAGGAACACCCCTACCAACACCCTAGCCGTAGGTAATCCAGCGAGGCTAATGAAATGAGCCATCTTAGTAAACAAATCGGTAACCACCAGAATGACTGTATTGCCTTTACTCCTCGGCAAGTTGGTAATGAAATCCATCGAGATGTCCTTCCAAGGACCACTAGGAACTTTTAATGGTTGCAATAATCCTTGTGGCATCAGATGACTGGACTTAGTCCGTGCACAAACTGGGCATAACCTGACATACTCCAACACAGTTCTCCTCATCTGAAACCACCACACATAACGAGAAATAAGCTCTAACGTCTTAATAGGACCAGGGTGACCAGCCAAAGGAGCATCGTGACACCAACGAAGCAGTTCTTGTTGTAGTTGAATCTTGGGTACCCATAACCTAGAGCCATGAAATAACAAGCCATCAATCTCCTTATGTAAGGAACCACCTTCCAGAAACTTCTTCCTGTCAGACACAGAATAACAATCACGAACCTCCTGAAAAAAGGAGGACAACACTGAATTCGTAGCCCCAATTATCCTTTGTGGAACCAAAATAGGGGTCGAGGTTTGGTTGGCTTTATCCACCTCGGGGTACTGTCTAGACAAAGCGTCTGCACGAGCATTACAGGATCCTGGTTTATAGGTGATGGTATAGTCAAATCGGGAAAAGAACAGAGACCACCTAGCTTGTCTACCATTCTGGCAAGTCAAATTCTTAAGGAACTCGAGGTTTTTGTGATCAGTGTATACCGTGATGGAATTACCAGTACCCTCCAGATAGTGCCTCCACTGTTTCAATGCCTCTTTAATAGCCAATAACTCTTTCTCATAAATCGTATAGTTCTGTTCTGCCTGGCTGAGTTTCCGGGAGTAGTAGGCTACTGGGTGCAACTCTTGGTATTGGTCTTTTTGGGAAAGCACGGCACCCAAAGCGTTAGAAGAGGCATCTGCTTCCACTATGAAGGGTTTAGAGAAATCAGGGTTAATCAACACAGGTGCATTAACAAATTCTTTCTTAAGGGATTCAAAGGCTGACTGTTGATCCTGCCCCCAGTGAAAGTTCTTCTTTTTCAAGATGTGTGTCAATGGTAATACCGTTTCAGAGTATGATGGAATATACTGTCTGTAGAAATTAGCAAAACCCAGAAACCGCTGTAACCCTTTTACAGTATGGGGAGCCTCCCATTCCACTATTGCTTGTACTTTAGCGGGATCCATTTCTCGTCCCTGTCTAGAAATAAGGTATCCTAAAAAGGGGACCTTTGCCTGAAAGAATTGACATTTTGATTCCTTGGCATATAATCTATTCTTCAAGAGTCTTTCAAGCACCATCCTGACGTGTATTTCATGTTCTTCCTGGTTGTCCGAAAATATAAGGATGTCATCTAAATATATTACCATAAAGGTGTTCAAAATCTCCTGAAATACGTCATTAATGAAGAATTGAAAACAGGCTGGTGCATTACATAATCCGAAGGGCATCACAAGATATTCATAATGGCCATGTGCAGTCCTGAAAGCTGTTTTCCACTCATCTCCTGACTTCATGCGAACTAAGTTATAAGCCCCACGTAGATCAATCTTAGTAAACACACTAGCACCTTGTATTTGATCCAGTAAGACCGGAATCAAGGGTAGAGGATACCTGTTCTTGACTGTAATTAAATTTAGTAGTCGATAGTCTATGCACGGCCGAAGTTCCTCGGTGTCTTTCTTAGCCACGAAGAACAAAGGAGCACCTGCAGGGGAGGAAGATGGTCTAATGAACCCTTTTGTTAAATTCTCTTGTATATATTCCTTAAGAATGTTATCCTCCTTAGGCGATAAGGGGTAGATTTTTCCGTGAGGAATACTAGCGTTAGGGATCAAATCTATCCTGCAATCATAGTCTCTGTGTGGCGGAAGAATTTCAGCCTCTTTCTTGTCAAAGACAGATATAAGGTCTGGAAAGCGTTCGGTAATCGTGTTCACATACTTGGGGGTAGAGACCTCAATCCTTACAGTTCTAGCCTTCCAATCAATGATAGGGTTCCATTTACTTAACCACGGCATCCCTAGTATGATCTTAAAAGAAGGAACTTGAATGATATCAAACTGCTCTGTCATAGCGATACCCTGAAAGGTTAGTGAAAGGGGAAGTGTGTTATCTTCAACCTGGCCTGACTTTAAAGGAGAGTCGTCCACTGATAAAGCCTGTTCTGGTTTAAATCTCTTTCGAATGGGGATTAGATTAGTCTGTTGAAAGGTTCTATCCATATAATTCCCATTAGCCCCACAGTCTAACAGTGCCCTGGTATGTAGATCTATTCTCCCTGGAACTGAAATGATAAGATCAATATACAAATGAGGGGCATATGGAGCATCTCCGGTGACTGTACCAATAAAGCGAGGATAATTATTATTACCGCTCAGTGAGCCTCCTCTAGAGCTTACCGAGCGTGGCCTTTTCCCGACAGATTGGGGCATTTATTCAATACATGTCCGGGGTTGCCGCAGTAAAAACAGAGGTTCTCACGTCGCCTCCTTTCCCTTTCTTGTGCAGATAATGGGCCTCTGATCCCTCCCAATTGCATAGGGTCACTGGTGTCCTTATCCCTATTTATTGGAGGAATGTATCTCTGGAATGGAGGATGTACTTCTCCCTTTCTCTTTTCTTTCCTACGGTCCTTAAGGCGCTGTTCTATTTGTATAACCAGTGCTGCGTATTCTGAGAAAACCTTAGGAAGGGAGAGTATCGTTAACAACATATCTTTAATCTCCTCTTTGAGTCCCTTATAAAAAATCTTGATCAATAAGTCATCAGGCCAATTGGTGGTAGCAGCTAATAATTGAAAATGAGTAACGTACTCCTGTGTTTCTTTGTTTCCCTGGCGGTACTCAAGTAACTCACTCTGTTTTAATTCTCGCTCTTGAATGCATTCAAACATGGCAGCGAACTTTTCTAAAAAGGCATCATATCTTTGCAATATAGGGTCTTTATTATCAATATAGGGGGTTGCCCACTCCAACGCACTTCCCTCTAAGTGCATTAGTATGAACATTATCTTTGCGGAATCGTTAGCAAATAGTTGTGGTTTATTAAGAAAATGTAACCGGCATTGTGTTAGGAAAGCACGATACCCCTTGGCTTCTCCCTTATATTTACTGGGGGTTGGTGGATTAGGGAGTAGATAGGACAGTAACGGAATCATAGGGTCGCCTGATATAGAAGCCGTAGAAGTCCCGGGAGGGTTTGGAGTACCCACGATAGCAGGAGGGGTATTATTTCCTAGTGTCTGAACTTGAGTCGTTAGCTGAGTCTGTTGTTGGTGAAGGGTTCTCATGTCCTTACGTAAATGACTAATCGTAGCATTAATTTTATCAAACTCAGTCCCTATCTGTTGTACTATGTCCTCACTCATCGCTGCTGTAAAAAATGGCTTGCGTTCAATCTGTTGGACTTCCCAGCAAGTACAGCCAGCAGCGATGTGTAGAGGACTTCCCCTGTTTTCCTCCTGGCTATGTAGATAGTCCAGGAGGCAAAAAGGGGGGTCCACAAGGACCGGGGTTGTCTCTTGTGACACTGCACCTGAAACGAGAGAAACACAGGGGAACACTGGTAAGAGAGGCGCTAGGGAGCAACTGAATAATAACAATAACAATATGACTGTTCCGAGAAACCAGTACTCACCGAAATCACGCCCCCTTAATGTTCTATACCGGGTGCAGTGTAGAGTCTTGGACACGGTCTCAGATCTCTGTGGCGTTCTGAGAAGAATCCCCGAGGGGACGTGTTCTAGCACACACGCAATCTCAGTAGTGTAGGAGACCACAGAAGACAGGTAAACCATGTAGGTAGTAGTTCAAAGGTCAAGTCGTGAAAGAACTACACGAGAAATCCCAGAACGAAATAACCAGGAATCAAAGTCAAGCAGAACAGGGTCAAAGCCAGGAGAAGAGAAACAATACCAGGGAGTCAGAGTACGAGGGTCGTGGACAAGCCGAAGTCAGAATACCAAGCGGGCGATAACATAAACAAAATCGTAGACAGAAGCAGAGTCAGAGTAACCAGGCCAATTGAGTCAAAATACCATGCGGGCAGCAACCAGAACAAAACGTAGAGCAGTAGCAAGTCAGAACAGAAAAAAGGGTCAAGGCACTTATCGTCAGGAGCACAGGAACACAGCAAACACCGAACCAAATCCGCTTGTTGAACGCAAGCAAAGACACTACCTCGGCGTCTTCCTTTTATGGAAGGCCGAGGTAGAAAGCAACAACGGACAAACCACAATGTAAACCAAGAAAACTAGGACGGCCATTTTTGAGTGAAGTCCTACCGCTATCTCCTGGTATGCCGTAACCGGCTACCGGTACGGTCTCTCAAAACAGTCACATTGCGAATACTCGCTCTTTGCCTGAATGACCACGGGTAATTATTGAGGAGGACCCGTGGGCGTATATAGCGAGGCTTGACAACAGGTGGAATCCTAACAGTACCTCCCCCTCTAAAAACGGCCCCCACAGGTTTGGGCTTGTCCGGCCGCCTCGCATGAAAAGCCGCTTGCAGGCGCGGGGCATGAACGTTGGCGGCCGGTTCCCAGGACCTATCCTCAGGACCATAACCCAACCAGTCAATAAGGTACTGAACTTTACCACGAACCACCCTAGAATCCAGAATCCTAGCAACCTGATATTCGCCCTGAGTGTCAGGTGGAGGAGCAGGAGTACCCTCATCAGGACGGGTAGAGGGGTCACAAAACTTCACTTGTGATACATGAAAAACAGGGTGACACTTCATGCTGGGAGGAAGGCGTAACTTAACCACTAGAGGAGAAAGGATTACTTCCACTAAATAGGGACCAATGAAGCGAGGCAACAATTTAGAACAGGAGGCCCCCTTAAAATGCAAATTCTTAGTGGATAACCAGACTTTATCCCCTACACTCAAGGCAAGGTTAGCTCTCCGGTGTTTATCAGCCTATTCTTTCATGGCTGCTTTGGATGCTAACAGCAAGGATGTCAACACAACCACCCTAGATGAGAAGGTTTTGAGGAAGGCAGAAACTTCAGGAACCATGGAGGCACTAGGAAACCTAGAGGGTAAGAAGCGAGGATGATAACCCATGAGTGCACAAAACGGAGTGGTCTTAATAGCAGAATGGTAGGAGTTGTTGTATAAGAACTCAACAAGAGGCAAAGCAGAATGCCAACTCTTTTCTTCCTTCATGCAGAAAATTCGCAAGTACTGCTCCAACGTCTGATTGCACCTCTCCGTGGACCCATCAGTCTGGGGATGATAACCAGAAGAATACACCAATTTAGTGCCCAAGCGTGCATTAAACTCCTTCCAGAATTTGGCAATAAACTGGGACCCACGGTCACTCACTATGGAATCCGGTATACCATGTAATCTAACAATTACACCGAGAAACACTCCAACCAATACTCTGGCAGTAGGTAATCCAGTGAGACTAATGAAATGAGCCATTTTTGTGAATAAATCCGTTATCACCAGAATAACAGTATTACCCATACTCCTTGGTAGATTTGTGATGAAATCCATGGATATGTCCTTCCAAGGACCACTTGGAACTTTCAATGGTTGCAACAACCCTTGCGGCATTAGGTGACTGGCTTTAGTTCGTGCACAGACTGGACATAACCTAACGTATTCAAACACAGACTTTCTCATTCGTGCCCACCATACATAACGTGAAACGAGTTCCAAAGTCTTAACAGGACCAGGATGACCAGCCAAAGGAGCATCATGACACCAACGGAGCAGTTCTTGTTGCAATGGTATATTAGGTACCCATAACCTAGAACCATGAAATAACAACCCCTCAATCTCTTTATGTAAGGAACCAACTTCCAAAAACTTCTTTCTGTCAGACACAGTGTAGCAGTCACGAACCTCCTGAAAAAAGGAGGCCAATACAGAACTCGTAGCTCCAATAACTCTTTGAGGAACCAAGATAGGCGTGGAAGCCTGGTTACCCTTATCCACCTCAGGATACTGTCTAGACAATGCATCAGCACGAGCATTACAGGAACCTGGTTTATACGTGATAGTATAATCAAATCGCGAAAAGAATAGGGACCACCTAGCTTGTCTACCATTCTGGCAAGTCAGATTCTTAAGAAACTCGAGGTTTTTATGGTCGGTATAAACCGTGATGGGATTCCCCGTACCCTCCAGATAGTGCCTCCACTGTTTCAATGCCTCCTTGATAGCCAATAGTTCTTTTTCATAGATGGTATAGTTCTGTTCAGCCTGGCTGAGTTTCCGGGAGTAATAAGCCACTGGATGTAACTCTAGGTATTGGTCTTTTTGAGAGAGTACAGCTCCCAAAGCGTTGGAAGAGGCATCTGCTTCAACTATGAAAGGTTTTGAGAAGTCTGGGTTGATTAACACTGGTGCATTGACAAATTCTCTTTTGAGGGTCTCAAAGGCTGACTGTTGCTCCTGTCCCCAGTGGAAGTTCTTCTTCTTCAAAATGTGAGTGAGTGGTAATACAGTCTCTGAGTAGGATGAAATATACTGCCTATAGAAATTAGCAAAACCCAGGAATCGCTGTAAGCTTTTTACATTATGTGGAGCCTCCCATGCCACAATAGCTTGTACCTTTGCTGGGTCCATCTCTCTGCCCTGTTTAGAGATAAGATATCCCAAGAAGGGGACCTGAGCTTGGAAGAATAGACATTTGGATTCCTTGGCGTATAATCTATTCTTTAAGAGCCTTTCCAAAACCACCCTAATGTGTTGTTCATGCTCGTCAGGGTTTTCAGAGAATATAAGGATGTCATCTAAATATATGACCATGAAGGTATTCAATATCTCCCGAAACACATCATTAATGAAAAATTGAAAACAGGCAGGAGCATTACAGAGTCCAAAAGGCATTACGAGATATTCATAATGTCCAAGTGCAGTCCGAAAGGCCGTTTTCCACTCATCTCCTGACCTCATGCGTACTAGATTGTAAGCCCCACGCAAATCTATTTTTGAGAACACGCTAGCCCCCTGTATTTGATCCAGTAGCACTGGAATTAAGGGTAAAGGATACCGGTTCTTAACTGTAATTAGGTTCAATAGCCGGTAATCTATACACGGCCTAAGTTCTTCTGTGTCCTTCTTGGCCACGAAAAACAAAGGAGCACCAGCAGGGGATGAAGATGGTCTAATGAATCCCTTAGCTAAATTCTCTTGTATGTACTCCTTGAGAATGTTATCTTCCTTGGGTGATAAAGGGTAGATCTTACCATGAGGAATACTAGAGTTAGGGATTAGGTCTATCCTGCAGTCATAGTCTCTGTGTGGCGGTAAAATCTCGGCTTCCTTTTTATCAAAGACGGACAAAAGATCCGGAAAGCGTTCAGTAACCGTGTTAACATACTTGGGGGTAGGTACCTCAACCTTTACAGTTCTTGCCTTCCAGTCAACTATAGGATTCCATTTAGCTAGCCAGGGCATTCCTAATATGACCTTAAAGGACGGGACTTGCACGATATCAAATTGCTCTACCATGGCCACATCTTGGAAGGTAAATGAAAGTGGAAGCGTGTTATCCTCAACTCAACCTGATTTTAGAGGAGAGTCGTCTACTGACAACACCTGTTCTGGTTTGTTTCGTTTACGTATGGGAATCTGGTTATTCTGTTGAAACGTTTTATCCATGTAATTACCATTAGCTCCACAATCCAATAATGCCCTAGTGTGAATATCTGTTCTCCCTGGTATGGAAATAATCAAATCAAGATACAGATGGGGTGCATATGGGGCATCACCAACAACCATGCCTACAAAACGAGGATGTTCAGATGTAACGCTCAGTGAACCTCCTCTAGAGTTCACCGAGCGTGGCCCTTTTCCCGACAGATTGGGGCAGTTATTTATAGCATGGCCGGTGTTGCCACAATAGAAGCATAGATTCTCCCTACGTCTCCTTTCCCTCTCTTGTGCTAATTGGCCACGAACCCCTCCCAATTGCATAGGTTCGTTCATGTCTTTATCTCTAATTACAGGAGGTGTGTACCTCTGCACGTATGGTGGTACTTCACCTCTTCGTTTTTCTCTTTTGCGGTCTTTAAGGCGCTGCTCTATTTGTACAACTAGTGCCGCATATTCTGAGAAAACTTTAGGAAGTATTAGTATAGAGAGTAACATATCCTTAATTTCTTCCTTAAGCCCTTTATAAAAAACCTTAATCAGTAGATCATCTGGCCAATTAGTGGTAGCAGCCAATAATTGGAAATGAGTAACGTACTCTTGAGTCTCCTTATTCCCTTGACGATATTCTAGTAATTCATTTTGTTTCAGCTCCTGTTCATGAATACATTCAAACATAGCTGCGAATTTCTCCAAAAAAGCATCATAGCGTTGCAACAGTGGGTCATTCCTATCAATATAGGGGGTAGCCCATTCTAACGCGCTGCCCTCTAAATGCATAAGTACAAACATTACTTTTGCCTCGTCAGTAGCAAACAGTTGCGGTTTATTCAGGAAATGTAAGCGACACTGCGTTAGGAAAGCTCTATACCCCTTTGCTTCTCCTTTGTATTTGCTAGGGCTTGGTGGATTAGGTAAAAAATTATTTAACAAAGGCGTGATGGTCTCACTAGTTGAAGAAGCAGTGGAAGTCCCAGGAGCGTTTGAAGAACCGATTGTAGTATCTGGGTTTTTTTTCCCTAACGTCTGCATCTGAGTTGTTAATAAAGTCTGTTGTTGATTAATAGACCGCATGTCCTTACGTAAATAGCTAATGGTAGCATTTATCTTATCAAACTCAGTCGCTATCTGCTGTAAGATATCCTCACTCATTGCTGCTGCAAAGTATGGCTTGCGTTCAATCTGTTGGACTTCCAAGCAAACGTAGCCAGCAGCGATGAGTGAAGGACTTCCCCTGTTTTCCCTCTGGCTATGTAAATAGTCCAGAAGGCAAAAAGGGGGGTCCACAAGGACCGGTGTTGTCTCTTGTGACACTGCACCTGTAACGAGAGAAGCACAGGAGGACAATGGTAAGCTAAATGTGAGCGAGCAACTAATTAACAATAGTAATTGTATGACTGTTCTGGGAAACCAGCACTCACCTAAATTACGCCCCCTTAAGGTCCCATACCGGGTGCAGTGTATAATCTTGGTCACGATCTCCAACTTCTGTGGCGTTATGAGATGAATCCCCGAGGGGACGTGTTCTAGCACACACGCAGTCTCAATGGTGTAGGAGACCACAGAAGGAAAGGAAACCATGTAGCGAGTATATTCACAAAGTCTAGTCGTGAGAACAATCACGCAAAGCACACAATGTAACACACTAGGAGCAAGGTCAAAACAGAAATGTGTCAAAGCCAGGAGCAGCGTAAACCAAACCAGGGAGTCAGAGAATGGAAGTCGAATGCAAGCCGAGGTCAGAGTAACGAGCGGACAGAGACTGAACAAAATCATAGACAGAGTCAAAGTCAGGGAACACAGGCCAAGAGAGTCAAATACCAGAGAGCAGCAAAAGTACAAAACGAGAGACAGAGGCAGGTCCAAAGCAAAGCAGGGTCAAAAGGTACTTAACGTCAGGAGCACAGGAAACACAGCAACACACCGAACCGAATCCGCTTGTTGAACGCAAGCGCTGATACTACCTCGGCGTCCTCCTTATATGGACGGCCGAAGGTAGAAACCAACAAAGGACCAGTATGAAAAATACAGCAAAGTGGTGCCGGCCATATTGCAACAATGTAATTCGCTTATTTTGCAGAATGCCGTAACCGGCTACCGGCGCGGCTTCTCAGAGCAGTCATAGTGCGAATGCTAGCCCTCTGCCTGAATGACCATAGTGCTTTATGCAGGGGAAACCGTGGAATAACATAACGTGGCTTGAATCCAGGTGGAATCCTAACATTACATCCCCCTCCAAAAACGACCCCCACAGGTTTGGGCTTGTCCGGCCGCCTCGCATGAAAAGCCGCTTGCAGACGCGGGGCATGAACGTTGGCGGCCGGTTCCCAGGACCGATCTTCAGGACCATAACCTACCCAGTCGATCAGATATTGAATCTTCCCACGAACCAGTCTAGAATCTAGAATCCTAGCAACCTGATATTCGCCCTGAGTATCAGGAGGAGGAGCAGGAATCCCCTCATCAGGACGGGTAGCGGGGTCACAAAGCTTTATCTGAGATACATGAAAGACAGGGTGACACTTCATGTTAAGGGGAAGGCGTAGTTTAACCACTAAAGGGGAAAGAACCACGTCTACTACATAGGGACCAAGAAAGCGAGGCAACAGTTTAGCACAGGATGTACCCTTAAAGTGCAAGTTCCTAGTAGACAACCAGACTTTATCCCCTACACCCAGGGTTGGATTAGCTCTCCGATGTTTATCAGCCTGTTCTTTCATAGCAGCTTTAGAGGCTA
>JAUBNV010033235.1:0-10446 GCA_032354855.1 Desmognathus mavrokoilius | reverse complement strand
TCCCTGCACGAGGCAGGCTAAGGGCGCTGAACTAGGGGGTGTGTATGTGCGAAACGGGCCTGTTGCTACCGCGGCCCCTCTTTCGTCACAAGTATGGGAACACTTTAGTTATTTATTTATTTATTTATTTATTTATTTATTTAAAAACATTTATACCGTGGCTAGTGTGGGTGCAATCCAGCCGCTCCCACAGAGCCCTAGAGGCAACCAGTGGGAAGATTATTAAAAAACATAAGTGTGTCCAGCTTGGTTGTGACCGGGGCATCTACTTCATATCGCCCTGGGTTTATAAAGCCCACCGTCAGTCAGATTTGCCTGCTTGTTACTGGCTGCCTGTTGTATTAGAGAAACATTGTCTCTGCTTGGTAATGGTGAAGAACCACGGCCCACAGGGCAAGGGGGCCGAGAGGACGTGGCGGACCTGAACTGCTGGCTTGAGTAGGCCTCTCTCTGACCTCCCGTTGAATCTGTTGAAGCTAGGGCTTGAGCATTGATGTGTTCTGACCTCTCCGTCAAGACAACTTCTCTCATGGGGGCCGTTGAGTGTATATCTGTGCCGGAGTGACTCTGAAGCAGAAGATGGTGTTTTAGAGTTTTTTTGAAGGAGATCAGGGAGGGGGAGGCTCTGAAGTGTCCTGGTAGAGAGTTCCAGATTCTAGCTCATCTACATGCCATTGTTGCCCCTCCCTTCTTGGTCTTTTTGAATCTATCTATCTATCTATTTATTTATTTAAAATCATTTGTACAGCGGTTCTGCCAGGCTTTGATCCGCCAACATAAAACAGTAACAGGGGGGAATAAAAACAGGGAGGAGGGGGAGAAAATAGAGAAAAGGAAAGGTAGGGCAGCAACGAGTCACACTACCCTCACCGGGGGGGACACCGTTAAACAACTCTAGGTCTGTACTGGTTGCTTTGCATGTTGTTTTTTGCTTTGTTCAAAGCTGCCTGCTGGATGAGCTCTCTACGGTTTCTTGTCGGGAGAGGGGGTGAGGTGAGGCCACTGAGAATGGGGGCCATGGGCTTGGGAATCCATTCTCGGTCCTGGAGTGGTGTTGTAGTAGAGTGCCCAGCAACCGGGAGGGTTCTTGCTGTTGTCACTGGCACGCATGAAGCAGCGTTCGAAGAGCTCTCAGAGATTAATCTTGTGGCGGTACGGGGTTTCTTCTGCGCTCCTCCGGGATTGTCGTCAGAGGTAGCCAGAAGAAGTGGGTGATCCTTCCTTTCAGTCGTTCCCTGAGTTCGTGGAGGGATCATAAGCACTGTAGATGCCTGGTTCTGGGAACTCCCTTAACCCTTGATTGAGAAGAGGGCTGGTTGACTCTCCGAGGGTAGCAACCCTCTCGGCCGCTCCGCAGCCCCTCTTCCGCACCCCCACGGGTGCCCTGGTCACCTCGCCCGTGACCCAATCAATCAGAGGGTTATTCCTCCGTAACCAATCCATTCCAAGGATCACTTGGAACCGCGGTGAGTAGATAATGTCTAGATGCATGGCTTCGGGAGAAAAGCCCTGCATCTGCCAGATCAAACTCGGGGAACGGTGGGCAACTGGACCTCCCTTCAACATACGTCCGTCCACGGACGTCAGGGGTTGCACCACTTTCTTGCGTTCCGCCTTTAAACCCAGTCTCTGGAATAGAGCCTGGTCAATGTAACTGCCCGGAGCCCCACAATCCAGAAGGGCAGTTACTGGTATCTTAATACCGGAGCTCTTGGCCAACAAGGTCCCCTTGAGCAAAAGGTGGGCCGTCTGCTTGGCCACCACAGGTCCTGAAACCTGGGACACCACTCGGCGGTTGAGAGCCCCCTTGCCTACAGCGCCGAGTTCCTTTGCTTTCCGGGGCTTAACTGGGCAGTGGGCCACAAGATGGCCCTCCTTGCCACAGTATAGACAGAGGTTATTATCCCTCCGCCTATTCCTTTCTTTGGCCGAGATGTTACGACCAGCTCCAAGAACCATTGGTTCTCCTGGGTCCGGCATGACAGGTGTCACTTGTTGGAAGACCGGGACAGGAGGAGGTCTCTGACCTCTCCGGAGCTTCCTTGCCCGCAACTGGTGCTCCATTCGGAGAGTAAGTCCTATGAAGGCATCCAGTGTTTCAGGGAGAGGATCCACCATCATAATGGTATCCTGGATCTCCCCCTTCAAGCCACGATGGAAGATCGAAATCTTCATCTCCTCCGAACAATTGGCCCCAGCGGCCAATGTGGAGAACCGAGCGATGTAATCAATAACACTCTGTTCTCCCTGTTCAATCTCCATCAGCTCCTGGCACCTGGAGACGGCATGATACTGTTGCTGGAAAACACCAGCAAATGCCTGTTTGAACAGAGCATAGTCCTGGAGGAGGACACTCTGATTCTCGAGTAACGGGGCGGCCCACTGAAAAGCATTACCATCCAACAGCATCAATACAAAATTGACCTGTTGGGCGCTGTCAGCATATAGGGCCGGCCGGGCTTTAAAGTGCAGTTCACACTGCAGCATGAACTGTTGGAACCCGAGAGGATCCCCAGAGTATTGTTTAGGCAATGGTGTTAGGGCCACGGGAGCATGACCCGGAACTAGCGGATTCGTTGGTCCTGGTCCGACAGGACCAACGGGTCCAGGTGGGGGAGCAACCACATCCACTAGTGGTGTGGGAGGAGGCGGGACAGCTCCGACAGACAGGGCTGTAACTGCAGCCTGCAGCACTTGCATCTGTGCAGCAAATGCCCCCTGCATGTCTTTGAGCTGTTGGCCCAGAACGGCTTGTGTTTGATGAGAATCAAACATCTGGACCTGTAAATCCTGCAAGATCTCCATTGGTGTCGGGGGAGTGTCTCCGGGGCCACCACCACCGGTTGCCTCGACTACAGGATCGTCCATCGTGCACTCGAAGTTAGGTCTGAACACTCTGTTAGGCCTGGTTGCGTGCACGATGACAATCCGCTGCCCCCCAACGTCTGGTCACTCCCCTGAACTTTGAGACACACAAGAGGGGGTGACCCAGTGCACGGCAGCAGCAGTGAGATACCTCAGGGGCATAGGGCAGTGTACCCTGGAGAGGAGACAAAAAGGGAAAAGGGGTTAGTATCCCTTTAAGAGTCTCCAAACTCCCCAGCACAAACCAGCAACCCCCCACAGCAGAACCAAGTCCCCGCTTACGTATCTCTTTGAGATGCCTGGCGTTTGGACCTAGGACTGCTGTCCACCTTTTCCCCTAAGGGGGAAAGCAGGAACAGAAACACAGGACAAACAAGAATACAAACAAGTGAAAAGTGCAGCTTGCACTTTTATTTTCAGGCGACAGCAGGGCAGAGCTTCGCCTCAGCAACAGGACAGCAGGAGGGGATACCTCCGGCGCGGACAGAACACCGTGAGCGAACAAGGTTTTCAGACGCCGTCCTAGTGATTCTGCAGGGCTTTAATAGAAGTCCTGCAGGAGCCAATCAGCTCTAGGAGTCCTCCCAGGTTGCCATTGCAGGAAGTTGGGAAAGGCCAGTCCACAGACATAGAATCCGTCTGTGCTTCCAAACTTCCTGTTTGGTCCTGAACTCGAGGGGGGCACCGAGGGATACCTGGTGCACCCCCCGTGCTTGCGCTCACGCCCCCCTCGCAAGCAGAGAGGGGGGCTTCAAATGTAGCGCCTCGACAAGCATGTCGAGGCGCTTCCATATAGCGCCGCGCGAGCAGCGCCGGCGCTTCAGGGCTGGATTCCCCTATACTGGGGAGACCCCCTGAGGGGTTCCCCCATGCGCGGAGGTGGCGTTTGGGGCGATAAGCGCCCCCCTCTGTGGCGGCTGGGTGCCACAGCGCCCCCTGCTGGTCAGTGGTGTTAAGGGCACCGTAACACTTAGTGCCTTCCAAATAATGTCGCCAATGAGTTAAACACTCTTTGATTGCAAGTAATTCTTTCTCCAATATGGAATAATTGATTTCTGCTGGCAGTAATTTTTTACTAAAATATGGTATGGGATGTAAAGTATCTTTTTGATCCCGTTGAGACAGAACTCCGCCTAAAGAGACATTGGAAGCGTCTGTTTCAAGGAAAAATGTTTTCTCTTGATCTGGTTGAATTAATACAGGTGAATCACAGAAAATTTTCTTCAGCGATTCAAAAGCTGACGTTTCAGACGTCGACCAGTGGAAAGTTCGTCCTTTTTTGGTAGGTCGGGGAGTGGTTTTGCCAAAGTAGAAAAATTATGAATAAACCTTCTGTAGTAATTTGCAAATCATAAAAAACGCTGGACCTCCATTATCGTCGTAGGCACTGGCCACTCCAATACGGCAGCTATTTTTCCTCGGTCCATTTCCACCTGTCTTGGGCGTAAAACATGCCCCAAATACTAGACCTCTTTTGCATGGAATGCACATTTTTCAATCTTAGCATATAGCTTGTATTTTCTCAGGCGAGTCAAAACTTCTTTTACATGTTCGATATGCTGAGCCAAATTATCGGAATAAATGAGAATATCATCCAAATAAATTGCGACGAATTGTCCCAACAAATCGTTGAAAATGTCATTAACAAAATACTGAAATGCTGCTGGAGCGTTGCACAAACCAAACGGCATTACTAAGTATTCGTAATGACCGAACTTAGTCGTGAAAGCTGTTTTCCATTCGTCCCCTGATCTTATTCGAACTAAATTGTATGCTCCCTGTAGGTTCAATTTAGTAAAAGCTTTCGCTCCTCAGACTTGACCAATTAGATCTGGGATGAGAGGAAGTGGGTATCTGTTCTTTATAGTAATGTTATTCAACTTTCCCTAATCAACGCATGGTCTGAGCTCACCTCCTCTCTTGTCCACAAAAAATATTGGTGCTCCAGCGTGAGATTTAGATGTGCGAATTAATCCTTTCTCAAGAGATTCTTGAAGATATTCTTTAAGGACAGTTTCTTGGTGAGGGGATAAGGAATACATTTTTTCGTGGGGAACTTGGCTTCCTGGTTCAAGTTCAATAGCGCAATCATATGGTCTGTGTGGTGGTAATTCCTTGGCTTCAATGGGGCTGAATACATCTTCAAACGCTAAGTACTCTTGTGGAATGTCCAATAAGTTGAGAGAGGGTTCAAGTTCTTCTTCAGAAGGTAATGCAGGTATCCGTTCAGAATATTGAATTCCACAATTATGACAAAACTCAGGTTCAAAGGTCAGGAATCTTTTCTGCCAATCAATTCGGGGATTGTGAGTTTTCAACCATTCCATTCCCACTATTAATCTGTATTTAGGTGATTGAATGATATCAAATTGAATAGATTGGGCATGTTTCCCCATCAACATTATCAAGGATTCAGTCTTTTCAGTTACTGCTCCTGAACGAATTATGGCTCCGTCCACTCCTCATACCAAGACCGGGGTTTTCTTCTTGACTCGATGGATGTTCAACTCAGTGACCAGAGATTTGTCGATGTAATTGAAAGGAGCTCCGCAGTCAATTAATATTTTCAAATTTTCAGAAGTTACATTAAGCAGATTTCCTTCAATCTCCAGATGGTCCCCAAATAGAGTTGCCAAAAGTTCGAAAGGGATTTTCTTCGAAGCTCGAATCCCCCCTTTCTTTGGGATGCGAGCTATCTCGTTTTTCATCTGTTTCCCCGCACTGGTTCCTGGTAAAGCTTCTTGAGTTGCCAATTTAACCACTGTAGATGGCGTGTTTTGATTCCTTATTAGTTTACAATCTTAAGTAGATGTGCCACCTGTCCGTAGTTGAGACATAAAACCCAATTTCTTCCGTCTCTCTCTTTCGTCTGTTGAAAGAGGGCCTCTAAATTTGGAGTCTCGGGGTTCAGAGCTTCGTCTAGGATTAGGATTTGAGTAATTTCCGGGTTTTGAAGTTGATGCGTGTTCTGTCGGTTTCGTGAGAACACTTCTTAAATCCATTCTCCTCCCATCTCCTTTCTTTTCTTGTCTACGTTGATCAATCTGGACTACCAGGTCCATCAGCTCATATATTGTGTTTAGTTGTGGATAAACATATTGAAGTGAGTCTTTTATTTCTTCCCAAAGTCCCAGATGGAAAATGGAATATTGAGTATCCTCTGGCCACTCCAATTCGATAACCAATTGATTGAACCTTGAAATTTAATGCGTTAAGTCTGAAGGGTGCTTCAAAGTGAGAAGTTCCACCTTTTTGGCTTGAGCAGACATTCTTCGGTCGAAAATTCTTTTAAATTCGGTTAGAAAACCTTCATAGTTATCCAGCAAATTTGAATTCCTATCTAAAAGTGGTGATGCCCAAGCTAGTGCATCCCCTCCTAAATTTGAGATTAAGAATAAGACTTTTGCTAAATCTGTTTTAATACTGTGATGCCTTTGACCTATAGTGTAAATTACATTGGGTTAAAAATGCTCTACACAGTTTCGGGTTACCTAAGAATCTTTCGGGTGGAGCAATTTTCAAATTCACCTCCTCTCTTGTTTCCTCACACATAGAGTCTGTTCTAAATAATTTGGGCATGCGTGAAGTGATAGGACTCATTTCTAGTACAGATTTAGAGGTCTCCCCAGTTTGTAATGTTTCCTGCAAATCGTTCATAGATCTTTGTAGGGTAGCAATTTCTCTCCTGCCTTCCTCCAATCCAAGTTTTAATTCTGCCAAAGTGGCATTAATTTGGGCTAAAGCCCCCTCCATCAGGCCGGGGAAGTTCTTATGGCTTTTGCTTTCTGTTAGACTGAGGACAAGTATAACAGTAGTAAATGTAACTGCTAATAAACCAATGATAATATACTATAAGAGTTGCTACATTTAAGTATGTATATGTATATTCGCAAGTGGCTCTCTTCCGGGACCTGAAGTAAAGGGCAGATACAATGGTGTCACCCCAAGGTAACCCCGCCGGCGCCGCCAATGAGGATAGAATTGATTGGGTAGATCTAACTTGGAGTTTCTTGACTTCTAGGGTATGGACCTGTAATGAGACCAAATGTATGTTGAGAATTCTGTGTTTAGAACCCAAATAGTTCTATAAGTATTCTCTAATGTGGGGTTTGCAAAAAATACCTGAGATAAGGCGACACCGGGTTTATTGTATTCTATTCACGACTGTGCTGATATGGCAATCAGATCTGTAATGAAATAGTTAAGGTTCATCACCAAAGAATTTTTTAAGCACATCAGTCTTCATGCACAGGTAACCAAAATAGTAAAAAAAAATGTTTGATGTTAATAAAAGATCTTAGTAACTAATTGCATAAAAGGATATCTGGTGAATTCAGGGAAACTGTCTTGTATCTTCACACCATTCCTGATGTAGTGCTTATCGGGATGTTTTTCTAAAGTCCTGTTATTTTCAATCCAATGTGTCCATTCATATGATTTATTTTTTCTTATTAATTGAGGACTCCAACAATCAAGAAATATTTCATTGTCCAAATGAACCGTGCCTCCTAACTTAGGTATTAAGAAAGTTCTTCTCTCCAATAAACAGATGCACTGAATTAACGTGCCGTCAGCCTCTGGCTAGGCAATACTAGAATGTGCTGAATATAACAAAATAAGGATTAACATTCCAAACTGCAGAACCTTGCAGAACATAAAACACTTGTTCTAGCACGTGGCTATTCTAACAAAGATTCCTGTTATAATGAATAGTGTCTCACTCTCGCAGCGTCTCCAATGCGGCGAGCGCGAGTAACACGTGTTTCAAGCCCGCAGCGTTTCCTTTGAGGAGAGCGCGAGGAACGCGTTTCTCACACCTGCAGCGCCTCTTATGGAAAAAGAGCGCAGGAAACGCGCGTCTCACCCCCGCAGCGCCTCCTGTGAGGAGGGCTCTAGTAACGCTGCTTTAGAATAACGCTGCTCTTTATTCAAGTTAGTGTCTCGCACATGCAGCTTCTCCCATGAAGGGAGCGCGCGCCAAGTGTGTAAACCGCACCACGTAGCTACTGAATTTCTATGACAGAAAAAATATTTCCACAAAGAACGATGAGGTATTTCCGCGTTATTTAGTCCTTCTTGGTAAAGATAGCGTTGGTCAGATTCTGTCTCCCCAGAGACGAATCTACCACGAACGACCCTTTCCTATTGTGATCCTGGGCCCAGAATCACGGAGAAGGGGACGGAAAACAAGCGACACAACACGAGAAGAAAATGTGTGTATTCCCTCCGTCGCCGAATGGCTGTCTCACCTTGTAATACTCAATGTTCAAGAAAATCAGTTCCAAAATAATTTCTAGTTGAATTTAATCAGAAGACCGAGCGGAACCTCGGTATGGCGCTGTCTTCCAGTCAGATGTCCTTAAGCAAAAGCAGAGGTGACAGTTGACATGACGTCATCATATCACAGAGCGGAACCAGTCTGTCTTCGGCGCGCGCTTCATCTGCTAACAGGGTTTGTTGATAATATAGTCTTTCTTCTAAATGATGTTGTGATATGAATGATTTTATTTATAGGGGACGCGATTAATGTGAAATTATCAATCTTGGTTAAAAGTAATGTGGATGGCAATAATATAGTTTGATTTTGCTGCATAAAATTTTATGAAATAAAGAGGGATGAAATGAGGAGTTTACTGAAAAAGGAACTGTTTATTTTTTACTCTGAGAACTAAGGTGTTACATTCTTCCCCTTCAACCTCCCCCCCCATCCCCCCCCGTCCTCAAATTCTCTGATTAGGTTTGCTTCAGTAAGAGTGGATTTTGTTTCCCAAGAACAATCTGATCTAGGGGAATCTTTCCAGGATACCAAGTATTCTGTTTTTCCCTTGTCTGATTCTTTTTCTCAAAATTCTTTTTGGAATGTGTATTTCATCCTGCTCTATTCTCAATGCTTGTTTTCTGAACCGTGTGGAAGGGTTAGCTTTTTTAATCAAATTAATGTGGAACACAGGATGTATTTTCCAACTGGACGGGAGTTTTAATCGAACTGTTAGGTCGGATAACTTTTCTTCAATAGCAAGAGGACCCAGAAATCTTGGTTTAAATTTCTTGTTATACCCGGGCAGTTTAATGTTTATAGAAGATAGCCAAACCAAATCACCTAGTTGATAATCTGGTGCAGGTCTGCAGTGTTTGTCTGCCTGTGTCTCATATTTCTTTTTGGATTCTACAAGTTGGTTATGAATCTCTTGGTGGATAGTCTGAAAGTTTCCTGCCAATCTGTTAGCGGCAGAAAGCACTGTCAAAGGATCAGCTTCCTGAGGTAATTTTGGAATCATCCTGGGATTCTTAGCATAGTTACAATAAAAAGGACTCACACCTGTTGATGAATGATCCATGTTATTGTATGCAAACTCTGCTAAGGGCAACAGCCTTGCCCAGTTTTTATTGGTGGCAGTTAAATAACATTGTAGGTATTGTTCCAAACTGTGGTTATTCCTCTTTGTCTGACCGTCAGTTTGTGGGTGAAAGGCAGTGGAAAGACCTAACTCTATACCCCACAGATTCATTACTCCATTCCAAAATTTCGAGATAAATTGTGACCCTCGGTCGGAGATAATTTTGGATGGTAAGCCATGAATTCTGTAAATGTGTTCTGTGAACAGTATAACTAGTTCTTCTGCTGTGGGCAATTTAGGTAACGCAACATAGTGAACTATCTTGGAAAACAAGTCTACCGTGATCCAAATTACTGTCTTTCCTTGGCTCTTGGGAAGGTTAGTAATGAAATCCATAGTTATAGTCTCCCAAGGAATTGGAGGGACCTCAAATGGTTTCAGCAATCCCGCTGGTTTTTGGTGAGAAGCTTTTGCTTGTTCACAAACTCCACAATCTCTTAAATATATCTCTGTAT
This sequence comes from Desmognathus mavrokoilius, assembly GCA_032354855.1. Lineage (NCBI taxonomy): Eukaryota > Metazoa > Chordata > Amphibia > Caudata > Plethodontidae > Desmognathus > Desmognathus mavrokoilius. The sequence goes on along the minus strand of JAUBNV010033235.1, from coordinate 728 downwards.
CTTTTTTCCACGAAGGCCACCAAAAGGATCTCTCTATTAATTTCATAGTTTTTTCCAAACCAGGATGGCCAGCTGAAAGTGTATCATGACACCACTGTAGAATGGTATCCTGATAATGGGTGGGCACAACAATTCTATTTTCAAATGTCCAGTATCCTTTCTCATCTTCTTCAATGGCATGGCCTTGTGAGCGAAGTTTTTCAGCTTCCTCTCTTGTTATAATCATGTTCAAATCGTCCAAATTTGCTATTTCATGCATTTGAGATGAATCAAAATTAGTTGGATTTATGATTAGTTGATCATTGTTCACATTACTATCTTTTTCTTTGGTTAAACGAGAAAGTGCATCAGCTTTGGTATTCAGGCATCCTGGACGGTAAGGGATGTGTAAATTAAAACGAGCGAAAAATTGCGTCCATCTTGCATGTCTGGCGCTTTTACATTTAGCAATCTTCAAATACACTAAATTCTGGTGATCGGTGTAGATTTCGATAGGTATCTTAGTGTTAGGCCTGGTCGCGTGCACGACGACAATCTGCTGCCACCCAATGTCTAGTCACCCGCCTGAACTTTGAGACACACAAGCGGGTGTGACCCAACGCCCGGCAGCAGCAGTGAGACACCTCAGGGGGATAGGGCAGTGTACCCTGGAGAGAAGGAGAGAAAAAGGGAAAAAGGGTTAGTGGCCCTTTAAGAGTCTCCAAACTCCCCAGCACAAACCAGCGGGG
>JAUBNV010033234.1:0-17280 GCA_032354855.1 Desmognathus mavrokoilius | reverse complement strand
CAGCAAAAACCAGAACCACGTTAGAACATGACCTGGCAGTTGAAATACACGAACTTGGGAACGAAGTTAGTGACATAAACAAGAAATTGAGGTTAACAAGAACTGTAGCGCTTCTTAATCCGTTTCTTTTTAATTTTTTTTTGGTCGTGGGCTACGTCAAAGACGAGAATCCGGTCTAGCACGAAATTGAGGATGCTTGTGTAACAATGGGTGAGGCTATGTGTATCCTCGTGTACTGGTCAACAATAATTGTTACAACGTCTTGAAACAAGACAGGCACAAATCTAGAAGGGTATATACTTACTATAAGGCGTAAAAACAAAAATGTTAAAATTTGTGGTGGAACATAAAGTATATAACAAGATAGGCGCGAATTTCAAACAGTACTTACTATAAGGCGTAATAAAAAAGTTTCCGGCGGAAGGATATAGTAGGAAGGGATATAGTAGGAAGGGAGACTACAAACAAACAGTATAAAAAAAAACAGACACCTTGATTTCAATGGAAAAAATGTGTTCTTGACTTGTCTTTGCACTTTTAACCCTAATTTCCCATCTCCTCCTTGTCCTCGCACTTCTTGCACCACCACGTATCATCAGACCCTAGCAACATAGGGTTGCAGCACAAGCCTTCTCTGTGCACCCATTTCCTACACCCTTGGCACTGCAGCGGCTCGTCGTCAGCTTGGAATTCGTCACCACATTCGGCGCAGCCGGTGCAGGCAAATTCGTTGTTATCCACTACGTTTTTACCTTCCCGCAACACTCGCTGGATCATCTCCACCGCCTTTGCTGGGATTTTGCCCTTGGTCTTGCGGTTCCCCTTGCCGTCCTTGGTCGGGGCGCCGACAAGCGTGTCCATGATGTGCACGAGGTTCTCTTCCGAAAGTTTAAGCGGATCGCTCTTTGTTGATTCTTCATTAAGCATGTCCGCGCTGCTCCCGTTACCCTTGAACCACCTGAACCGGTACTCCTCTCCAACCTTCTCGACCATCTGAGACATGAGGGATTAGGAAACGAGCATTTTACTGAAACACCTTACGCGTCGCGTAAACGCAGAGACAACCTCAGGCGTGCTAACGTTGGCAAAACATATATCATAAAAACAGATCTCGTATAAACATAAATTGGGCTTACCCTGCCTAGCCACAACGGTTTATCATCAAAACCGTCCACCGTGAACGTGTAGTTGTCTTTGCCGGGCGCCAGCACAACCACGTACTTGTCCTTGTCTATCCCGTTCATGTCCACTGTCGACTTATACGACCCTCTGTGTGGCGGTACGTAGCCGGCATCCAACTCCTCAAGACCATACGGGTCTTCGAGGGGCTTCTCTACCGGTGAATCTTGCAACAGTGCCTCCAGGTCAGCAGCCTCGGCGTTGATAGCCCACGGGAAGTCCAGCTTCAGGCCTGTAAAACAACAGAACGTCAGTATTGTAAAGTAGGCCTCAACAAACAAGTACTTGAATCCGTACAAACAAGAAACAAAGTTATGTGTAAGTACCTGCAGTTGCGCTCCAGTCGGTGGTGTGCTGGGTATTCCAGAAATTGTCCCACCACTCCTTGTGGTGGTCCTTTAGCAACCCTGCCTTGTACAACTTGTCCAAGTAGCTGCTGCCTGACGACGTCCTGCCAAAAAAAAAAAAAACACCAAAAAAACATCAACAAACGTAATGATCAAAATACTTTCGCTAGGTATCAGTTGAAAAAGAATATGTATCAAATGTTACCAAGAAAGAGTCAATTCGATAAAAACAGGCTTTGTCCACCTCTTACCGGGCGTCAATTATGCGTTTAATGCGGATCGCCTCCGCATCTTGGAACTTCTTGTGCTGCTCTGCCGACATCGTCCCCTTTGGCACTTTGGGGACGTGTTGGTGGAACAGCGGGCGTTGAAGAGCCGACACTGGCTCGCCTTGTGGAAGCGACTGTGAATACAATGACACGTACTTGTAATTAGTTGGCAGGGTTAGGCACATGGCTTTACGCAACTCGTATAAACTGATAGGTGCCTCTGGAAAACATACATGTAAGATGCAACTCTTACCCGGAGGAAGTCGATTGTCGACTCCGTCTTTGAGGACAGCGCGTAGTGCCTGGATGTCATTACCACCTGTTCTACGCCGTCGTGCATCTTCTTCTCGAACACGTAGTGGTGCTGCTTTGTGTAGTCCTTCAAGTTTTTAAACAGGTGCGGCTCCAACCACGCCTTGACGTCGGCCGCCATTGTTATGTCAAAACACTCGACGCGCTTCATGCCTTGCCTGGATTCCCACGACGCGATTAACGCCTCCTTGAGCTCCGGAATGGTTAACGCGTCGTGAGCCCGCAGGTACACGGCATGGCGGCTGAAGAGCTGGTCAGGCCCAAAGTGGGTGTGCCTGCGGGGAAAAGTCAAACAACATGCCGTTACTATTCTAGTGTTGATCATCCTTTCTATGCAAAACCATGCAGCGTCACAAACCGAATGTGGCAAACATTGAGGATCGTTTGGAACTCACCCGACTAGCATGAAGCCGCACTCGACCCTGGCCACAATGCCAGTGGACACTAGCCAGGTCAGGTAGCCCCACATCGTGCTGTTCTTGTTCTCACGAGTGCAGTTGTCCATCTGAAGGTACAGCACTGGCGGGAGTTTGCCCTCCCTCCTCCTTGCCACCTCGGTCAGCGTCTTGTGCAGAATCGTCACGGTAAGGTTGGAGTCGTGCGGAAAGTTGTTGTTCGACAGAAATTCGAAACAGCCAACCTTAGGCACCCGTGCGCAGGTAACCACCGTCGGGATGTGGCTCTTGGTGTCGAGCTCCTTGGACGGGTGATTGAACCAGGGGAGGGCACACTTCTGCTGGTCCATGCTGTCCATCTCGATATATAGGTACCTATGGAAAAAACACGTCCTGTGTAAACCAATCGAGTAATACTTGTATCAAGTACAAAACCCAAAAAATGTGTACAACCCAACGGTGCTTCTTTACGCAACGCGAAAAAATCGGGTTGAACAATATCGCCGCCGTTACGTACTTATCAGGGGCGGCGCACGCCTTCATCTGCCGGTTCATGGCTTCCTGGCGCTCCGAGTTGACCAGGTTGAGGTGACGTTTCTTCGCTTCATCCACCAGCTTCCTCTCTTCGTCGGTGACTGCCTCCTTCTTGCGTTGCTTCAGGCGCACGCAGATGCTGCAGCTCTTGAATCGTCCCTTGACGGGGCATTTGACATGGGAAAACTCGGTCCGCCACAGGTGTGCTACGGTTGTCTGGCTGGCAGGCGTCTCCTCGTTCACGTCGCACCACGCCACGTACAGGGCGTACACGTCCTTCTTGCGTGTATTTGCCGGTAGGTTGTGCACCGCTTGGCATCCGCTAGGATTTGGCATGGGGTCGGTGTTGAGCTCGAAAAACTCCTTCAGCCAGGCGCGTGCAGTTACCGTGGCGTTCCGACTGAGCCTGTGATAACACGTATTTTTTGAAAAGTATTTTTATACGCCTTGCGTAAAGATTTGAAGTGCATGTGGGCTTGTACATTCCTAGTTTTCCAGAAAAATATCACAATCCCATCCACTACCCTTATCACGACAACACCCGCATTTCAAGAGTATCACAAAGTTCATCCTATATACGTACAAGGTTCCGCTTCCAGCACGCCCATTGACGACGCTCTTGTGTCCAAGCTTGACAGCAGTCTTGCAATGTACCACGCGGTCGTTGCCTATCCCGTACGCCAACTGCCAGGCTTTCTGGCATACCGGCATCCTTGCCGAGTTTGTCTGCAGAATTTGGCATGAAAGTATGACGTTGACACCAACGGAATACTCGGCTTTACGAGCTGCGTAAACAAAACCCTAAAACCCTAAAAACCCTAAATACCCTAACAGTTTACGCGCCGCGTAAACTGTTCTTACATCGTCATTCCATATATCAATAATAAAACCGATCATTATATATTGGGCCGCATATGAATAAACGTACCTTGGGAAGGAAGAACTTGAAATCGCGGTCACCGCCAGGCTCGCGGTTCTCCGTCAACTCCCTGACCAGGTGACTCGTCTGTTCGTTCCGGTTTTTTAGGCGGTCGTAGAAGAAGCTGCGCAGGTTGTACAGGGCTTCCATGTCGTTGTGTTTCCTGCGGCAAGCAATAAATCAGAGGGCCTCGTTACACAAACAAGTGAATATGGAGTCTAGATGGCTAAAACTACTCTACACGGAAGTAGACTAGCATTTTTTTCGCGATGCGTAAAGGCTTTCTTTTGCTTAATACAAGTATTGTCTTGACCTGAACTTACGCGGTGCGTAGACTCAACATATGCCACTGTAATAGTCGTCTTTTCAAACTTGCCTCAGACAGTTGTTGGAGCAGCATCTCTTGCCGGTGTCGACCGCGATGGCTTCACGTTTCAGCTTCTTGGTCTTGGTCTTGTCAAACACACGCGTGCAGTCCCCACGCTTGGTCTTGTTGTACTTGCGCTTGGCCTTCACTTGAGTTGCAAGGTCTTCCAAAGCAGCGTACGCTTGCTGCTCGGCGTCGTCGGTGCACACAGGGGACCAAGTCCGCTCACAGTCGTGGTCGGGTATGACGCTGGTAGGCTTGATGGAAGAGGGTGGTGACCAGGACTGGGGCATGCCAAGGATGTCCTCCTCCTCCTCCTCCACCAGTTCCCCGAATGACCAAATGGCATCGTGGTCCCCGTCTTCCTCCACGGGGCACGACAAGTCCAACTCGTCGTCCGATAAGTCAGACTCGGCGTCCCAAAAATCATCCCAGTCGGTGCATGCATCCGTGTGCGCACCACACGAGTGCGCGTGGCAACCGGTGCATGCGTCCGTGTGGTGCGCGGGAAAGCGGTCGGAGGGTGCCACGGGCGTTGCGCGCTCCCTAAAACTCGTGCGAGATATACGGGCAAATATTTCTTCCGCGTCCTCAAGCTCGATCTCCGGCAGCTCGAACAACGGGCGTGCCATGATGGGCGAGCGTGCTTCTTGTTTGGTTTGAAAATGATGGTGCGAGCCCTCGTCCAAATGCCCATATCCTGTTTATCCGCGAATCCTTTTTTGAATTATGTGATTGGACGGATTAGAGTCCCGGGGACGTTTCATTTTTGAAAATCTTGACGTGTTTCCAGTCCCCGTAAAATGTTGACGTGGGTCCAGTCTAGGAGGATCCCGAAGGATCCCGCCGGACCCTAGGGGGGACCAACCTACTATTGGAATAAACCAGAACCATAGTTCGTAAAGTTGAGGAACAAGAATCATTTTACGCACTTCGTTGAAGTTTACTCTGCCTTTGCATGCTTCCTTTCATCAAGTTTTAGTTTTAAGTTTCTGCATCGTTGGTGTGCCATCGTTCGCGTTCTATTTTTCGTGCCGCCGGCCCTTGTGGTCCTTTCGCCATGGCGCTCCCCCCGGAGGAAGACCGCGCGCAAGTGGCCATGAAGAGCGGCGGTAATCACTTTTGGATACAAACTTGCTGGTACGGAAGGGAGTACATCCCCATGGAGTATTTGGAGCGTGGAAAAGCATACCCGTACTATCGGGTGCTCGGCTTGGCGCATGCTATCTTCTTCACGGCCGGCCGTGGCAAGGCCAATTCCAGGCAGCACTTGGAGCGCTGGCGGGGCATCGCATGCAACGCCTTGGTGCGGTTTTATGCGCATCAACAGCCGGGTACGGTTACCCAGAAGAGGTTGAGGGAGGTCGACGACCATTTCTCCAAGACGTGGAGCACCGGGGTGAACAAAATGTACTACCCACGCATGCTGGACTCCCGCATCGAGGAAGACGTTGTGCGAGACCTCAACGCACCGCCGCCCAAGGCCATGCAGCCACTCATCCTGCTGGTTTGCAAATCAGTGTCCTTAGCGCGCGTCATGAGCGAGGTGGTGGACGAGCGCGTGATGACATGGTTGACGTCATGGCCAGGTGCTTATATCGCTTTATTATTGATTATCATTAATTTTTATCGTAATTAAAAATACTAATAAAACAGAAAACCCTAAACCCTATTACTTACATTTATTATATTCCGAATATATCTTTACGCACTGCGTAGAACTGAAATAGAAACATGTTCCTGCCGGACATTATTCAGGTTTCATGGACGACACGCCTCCCATGCCGAAGCTGAAGCTGACCTTCAAGCCACCAAGTACGTTGTTGAAGCAAAATTTTTTGGTTCTTATGCTTTTTTTTCAACGAGATATACATGGCATGACATGTTTATAGAAAATTGAAACCGAAATTTTCGTGTATTTAAAGAGGATCCCGCTGAGAGTGGGGGTGCATCTGGACCGGATGAGCGAGTCGAAGAAGGTCCTATCAACAAGAAGACCAAGAATGCTGTACAAGGTATGTATATTTTTTACGAACTGCGTAAAAAATTTAATGAATTGGTGTTTTTTTTTCCCACCGCGTAAAGGTTGAATCAAAATTTTATATTTATCATCGGTTTATACAGTGTTCATCCTGTATTTTTCACGCACTGCGTAAACGTGTCGACACCCATGTTGCTTATACCTTGTAGGTGCGGCACCGGCTGCGGCAGGGAAAGGCGGAGCCAGTGGCAAGACCGATAATGAGGAGAAGATTGCTGGTATGGTTTATCTCTGTCCAAAGCCAGTCCATGTCTGCCTCGTGCAGAGGATATAATGCTTCTTTTGTTCGTAGCATTTGACAGGTTTTTTCGCGCTGCGTAATTTTTTTCTTGATTGCTGGTGCCACATAGGTAAGCAATCCGTTGCGGCTGGCAATGATGGAGCAGGCGGAAAGAACAAGACCCGTGCCAAGCCTGCTGGTATGTTGTATCATTTGCATTGCAATATCAATAACAATAAACAATGCCTTTTTTTCCGGCTGAAAGTTGTGCAGTTACGTCGTCAGATTCTTTACGCACTGCGTGAAATATATCGTTTAATATTGCTCCAATCCACAGTGCCTCATGTGGACAATGCAATGGAGGTGGACAATGATCAGCCCGGCCCGTCGCTCGCCGCTGCCATGGGCTCGCCGCGTGTGCTTTCTCGAGAGCGCATCCCCGTGACCTTCAGCGAAGACGCAGGTGTTACCTCTGGCAACGCTCTTTTTGCGCTGTCCAACAGGAAGCAAGGGAAAGCCTCGATGAGTGGTGGTAACCAAGGTGGCGCGGCAGTTGTGCCTACCCCTGGTAAGAATGTAATATTTATCTTACCTTTTATTGTTTTACTTATCTCCCTTCGTGTTTTCATATCAGATTGTGTCATTGTTGGTAACCCTGTGTTTTGGGATGTTACCCCAACGCAGCAGTCGACGAGGGTGGTGGCAAGCAATCGCCTGTGTCATCCCGCCCTGCGGGCTCGGACTATTCGGACAACTCCTCATCCGGGAGCGAAGGCGGGTCCAGCGACGACGACGGAGGCGATGACGAAGGAGGGGATGACAAGAAGAAGAAGAAGGAGTCTGCTGGTATGTTAAATTTTACGCAGCGCGAAAAAATTATTAAATCGAATCTCTGTAAGGCATAAAACCTTTCGTTTTATTATGCACTGCCGGTGTCATGTGATATCTCTGCTCGTTAGAAACCCTGTCATTTCCTTACCCCCATCAATGATGTGTCGGTACAGGGGAGTCCAGCAGTGATGATGACGAGGAGGGGAGCGAGGAGGTCGGTGGCCAGGAGGAAGACAAGAAGAAGAACAAGAAGAAGAAGGATAACAAAAATGCCAGCAGGAAGAGGGTTCGCAAGGGTTCGCCCAAGAGCAAGCGGACCAAGCGCCATCGTCATGGGGGCTCACCTCATCGCCCAATTCAAACAACCAAGCGTGACATCAAGACGTATACAGATGCACGGGAATCGTACGCAGCCAAAGGTAATATACGCGTTCTTGTTCACGTCTTTCCTGTCGTGATGCAAAGGATGTGTCCCTGACCTTGATCCCTGTTTGTTTTGTTTGCAGAACGCGCTCAAAAAAACATGGAAGAGACGCGTGCCTATTGGCGCCAGGTCGAGGAGATGAAAGCGAAGAAACACCAGGATGAAATGCTTCGCATCTTAGTCCAGCATCATATCGAGGGTGTTGAACCCATCGACGATGAAGAGAGTAAGTATATATTTTATATTGTATATTTACGTCTAACTGCAATGTCCATCATTCTCTACGCACCGCGTAAAGATTTGTTATTGACTTTCCATCCTCCTCTTGGTTATACCACAGGGAAACTGTTGGGAGAGGCACTGGAGTGGGCCAGAGACAATGACATGCTTCGCTTCATGGAACGTCCAGCCGGCCCTGGTACGTTGCGCCTTTTCTTGTTCAGCATGGTGTTATTCCTTTGCTTTTTATTCTTGGTTTTACGCTTCGCGTAGACTTCATTTATAATATAAATTTCACTAACTTGTTATTTTCTTTCTTCACATTGATTTATTTCAGGCCCTTCCTCAAGTGGCGTTGAGCAAGCGCAGGCTGGTGCAAAGGCCAAGAAAACTAAAGGTTTGTCCTTTTTATTTTTACGCGATGCGTAGACTTCCTTGCTTGAATGTACCGCCAGCCCGGTCTTGCTTGAATGTGGACTTACTTTTCTTTGTCAATTTGTGTTCACATAACAGTCCCCAGGAGGAAAGGCGCTGGGAAGAAGGCTGACCTGCGGCAATCTCAAGCCAACCAGGTTCCCACTGGTCCCAAGCCTTCGCCGCCTTCCTGGGAGTCTGCTCCGGAGATTGATCGAGATGACATCTTATCTCGCATCAACAAAGCTCAGCCCTCGCCAGCAGACATCACTCTCATCGAACAGTCCGTCGCGCGCTGGGTCACGGAGCAGGATGACGGTGTTTTGGTCAACTGCGCGTTCAGGGAAAAGGGTGCTCTGGAAGACACGTACTGCGTCATTTCCATCGGGCGCATCGTCAGCATGAATGTAGTCGACGACCACTACCTGCAGGTCAAGCTGAGTCGGTTGCCGCCGCCGGAACCGAAGGAGCCTGCAGCTAAACAGACTGAACCGAGGTATCTTCTTCCTACATTCGACCTGAAGCTGGCGTTCAACTCTTTCAGGTATGCCAGCTTAAATTACAATTTTATCTTTTATTTCGTTTCAATATTAGGGATGTCTGAAACATACTCATATTCAACGTATTAGGTCTGAATGCGTTACATGCTGTTTTGGCACAGGTCCACGTTGGCCGCACAGCCGAGTGAGCGCTCGCGCTTGACCACGTTTGACGTCACCAACGCGGATGCTCTCAAGACTGCTATCGGTGAGGACGTCAAGGCCAATTTGAAGAAGGCACAGTGGTTGGAAGCGTACAAGGCGGACAAGTCGTGGCCAGAGTGGGAGGACGAGCACTACATCCGGAAGGTAGAGGACAAGCCAACGACCGCCAAGGTGGCTACCCCGTTCAACCTTCAATTCCAGCCTGCGGCGATTCCAGAGGCGAGGCAACGCGAAGCACACCCTGAACTCAGTTCGGATGCGAAGGAGGCGGCAGCGATCATGCGTGCGAAGTTCATCCACGACCACACCATGCAACCGGGCATATTCGAAGTACCAACAGCTAATCTGAGATTGGCGACTCCGGGTGCGGAACAATAATTTTCTTGCTGTCTTTACTGAAGTTGTCTACGCGGTGCGTAAAGAATTGGCTTGTCCTGTTTCGGAACAATCAATCACTTTTTACACCACCTTATCACGCGGTGCGTAAAGACCGTCCCATTGTGTGAGTGTGGCCTCAATCCCTCTGCAATTTCAAACTGATACTAGCTCACGCTATTCTAACCCATGCACAACGTTTGCGATTGCAGAGCACGCGAACCGGATGATCAACGAGACCAACAGGGACAACATCATGCGGTCCATGAAGAGAAACCCACACCAACAGAGCCTGACGTCCTACGTCCTCATCTTCCCGGACCAATCCATCGATGGCAAACCGATCAACAGTATAGAAGACCTCATGGAGTTCCCCCCGGAGCGCTGGTGTGAGCTCTTGTACGTCGTCAAAGTTATTAATTGTGTTTTGTTATCGTCCGCTGGCAGTCTCTTGGTTGTTGCTATCAAGTGGCTGTCTACATGCACATACTTTACTTACATTCTGCTTTTGTACCCAGATTCGAGGTGCTCGGAGGCAACCACAGGCTTGCGGCGCTGCAGAAGATTTGTGACGATGAGTTCAATGGCGACTGGAACCTCATGTTCTCTTACGCCTACCAAGATGCTGCCGGGAACATTATCAGGCCGTATAGTAACAAGTACCGGACCTACACCTACATCGCCTTCGGCCTCGACCACATTGAGGCCAAGCTGGTACGTACATAATGTATCTGACTTCCGACAACCTCGCACCATGGCAGTCTATATTACGTTGACACGAAACACTTGTTTGCCTACAGATGGCCAAGACTCACAACGAGAACGAGTTCATGCCCGTCGACTTCGAGAGCAACATGAGGAACCTTCGCGAGATGTACGTCAACAAGCTCGCGGAAGACGAAGAAGCTGGCAAGACAACCTCAGACGCGGCGATGTCGAACCTCATCTATCGTACCTGCAGCTTCCTCTTCAACTCCCCCTCCTTGAGTGCAAACACCTGGGCAACGCACAAGCGCGTGGCCAAGCTATCCGACGACATGTGGAATCGCGTCATTGGAATATGGGACGGCCTCAGGTAAAATATATATATTATTTCGATTTCTAAAATATTCCAACCATTCATACTTTTTAACGACGGACGATCTGTAACCTGTTCCTGCAGGGAGAAAACATGGCCTGTTTTGCACCAGTCTACTTACAAGAAGAGCCCAAGCGAGGTACTGCACCTGACCAAGCTGAGGGCGATTTTCTCGACAATTGCTGCTTGCTACGGAGACGCTGAGGTACGGTTTCCTTAATTATATACGCACCGCGTAAACATTAATTCATCATTGTTTTTAGTGATACACACAATACAGATATACTAACCAGTATATACTTTCTTCGCACCACAGTTTACGCAGTGCGAAAAAACCTTCCTTACTTGTTTCCCTATGTGTGTAATTTTATAGATTGAGGAGGTGTTGGACCGCATCGAGGCCAAGGAGCCCGGCTTTGAGATCGACAACCCCAAGCTCACAAACAACATCGACGAGTACAAGTACTTCCGCGTTGGCACTGTGTTGTTCAAGCTTCAGCTTGAAAACGCGTGCACGCAGGCGGACTTCCACCTTGAGGACGATGCTGTAGAGGAAATCCTGTCGAAGGACGGCGTGTACGCTACCCTGGTCACCCATGGTCACAGCCTCCGGGGCAAGTTCGCCGCCAGAGGGCAGAAAGTGCCCACCGACAACCTTTCTGAGGATGATTTGCGGGAGCTCAAAACCCTGGCCGAGAAGCAGGTTCGGCTTGCCCGCTTGGCCGCCAGTACACCAAGTGAAGATGGCGATCAACAGGAGAGTGTCGGACAGTGGAACACACACATGTCGCCCACATTCAAAGGTAAGATTGAATACAATGTTGTCATATTGCCTTGTGAATGTTTTTAATTTCAATTCTGACTAACATGTTTTTATCTGTCTTTAAACTCGATTTGCAACAGGCAACGATCTGCGTTGGTGCCTGTTGGATGGCGACGTGACAAAGATGGGAGGTCAGAGTCGTTTGTTCAAGGGCGACCCCATGAAGGAACCCCACCATAAAATCCAGCTCGCGTTTATCGACGCGCCATACGGGTCATCCGACAACAATGTGACGTGGGACAAACCTTGGTCAAGTGATCAATTTGCCGACGCCATCAACGTGAGTTTTTACCATGAAACACCTAATAGTATAGGTCTATTGTTGCATGTTCTGGCAGCTACATTTATTACCTCGTTTCGTTTTCTATAAATACCTTGACCTCTAAACGCAATTCATTTCTTTCAGGTGTTCAACCACGTCAGTGCGGAAAAGGCGACCCTCGTCATCTTTCCCGGCCGGGCTGAAGCCCTTTCTCATTGCATCAGTCAGTGCATCGAGGCTGGACTGGAGGTATCCTTGCACCACTGGTTCAAGTGTAAGTATAATATATAAGGGATTAGGTTATTGAATGTTTCTATATATTCAGCTTTACGCAGTGCGTATACATCAACCGGCCTTGTTTACGCTTCTAGTAAAAGAAGGGGATATTGAACAATATTTTACTTTCCTTCTAACTTGCTCACAGACTACAAGCACGGCACCGCGGGCCTGCATTGGAATTACAGTGCAGAGGTGATGGTCGTGGCATGCAAGCAAGTCAGGTCTGCTTCGGATAAGCCGGCGAGCAGCAGCTGGGTGTTCCAACCGCCGCTGATGAGGAGCGACGACGAGCATGCCTACGACACCTGCTACTTCTGCCCGCCGATGCATGGATCACAGAAGGTGGCCATGCAAATGCCAGGCAACCACCAGGTGTCCAACCACGCCCAGAAGCCCATGCTACTCTACAGGCACTTGATCGAGCGGTTCAGCACGAGCGACGGGGTCGTGGCTGAGTTCACGGGTGGATCAGGGACACTTGTTGCGACATGCGCCCAGTTTGGAGAGCTTCGCAACCGAACAGGTGCGTGCACTCCAAACATCATCGTGTATATATTTCCAATATGTTTGTACAGATATTGTTTAGATATTACGGGTCCTGTTGGTCCCTATCGGTACTGACTATACATGATACTTCAACCGCCAGTAATGCTTGTGGAGAAGGAGAACGAGCAAAGTGAGCTGATCACGTACCGCATGGACAACCTCGACACTCTCCCGAGTCCAACAGACGAGTTGCAGACGCCGCGCCTGCCGGAGAAGTTGAAAGGCCTGGAGGACCACCATTTCCCATTCCAGGCACGTTGGTACTACCACTGTTATCTTGTATTATTCACAATTGGCATATAACAGCGCGTTACTGAACGTAATGATTTCCTATAACTAACCTAAAACACAGGTCCCTGACAAGAAGAAGAAGGCAAATAAGAAGGGCAGTGAGGAGGAGGAGGGCGAGGAGAGCGAAGAAGAGGAGGAGGAGGGCGAGGAGAGCGAAGGAGAGGAGGAGGAGGAGAATGTGGACCCGCCAGTAAGTCAACTCAGTCGTCAATAATTTTTCTCAAGATTACAGTTCCTGCTCATATGAGCACTTGTTTACCATTTTTTTACGAGTTGCGTAAAAAATCTGGGCTCTATTGTAAATTTACATTACCAAGTCTACTGTTAATTTACATTACCAAATCTAAGTAACCGTTGGTCTCTTTTTTAATTCCGAATAACAAGCCCAACCTGGAGAAGAAGGGAGTGATCAAGGTCGATGCGGAGGGAGGTGGGCAAGGCGACGAAGAAGCGGCGGACGTGTTGATGGAACTTGGTGGTGCAGCCTCCCGGGGCACTGCTGCGGGAACTGAGAGGGTAAGTTGAATGTAATTGACACAGCTTTTACATTGCTTGATAATTTACTTAACTTACAATGATCATTACTGTCGTCTTCTGTCAATATTATTTTTTCGCAATGCGTAAACGCCATTTGATGTTGTACGTGCGTGGTGCAGGATACACCCGATGACGGCGGCGTGGTTGGTGGTGGTGAAGGTGCAGAGATGATGAAGATGGTTACAGGAGATGGGGGTGGTGGAGGTGGCGTTGATGTCGATGGTAAAGGTGTAGGTGGGGAGGGGCTGGATACCGCAGATGGGGCTGCAGGAGGTGGCGGTGGTGTTGTTGGTGGCGGTGGTGAAGGTGGAGGGAAGATGTTGGACGCGGTGGGTGGACTTGCCGCCACCGGTTCCACTCCTGCACCCGAAAAGGTGCCGGACACGCCGACTAACTCCGTCTGCAAGGTACTTACTGTTTCAACAGTACTTGTACGTCAGTTGTTACACGTTCTTGTTGCAGTTCTTACAAGATCACGCGTCGCGTAAAATATTAACAAGGTTTTTATGTGTTGAATACTATCAGAAGAATCTAAAGGTTATGCATAAAACCCTCAACATCAGGCTGGCGGCGAGGGACATGAGGAACGACCGGAGCTTCCGGACCAGGGAACAGTGGCACAGCTGGAGCAGAAACATGATGCACAATCGGAGGTACAAGACAACGCAGAGGTATTTCAACGAAATGTTTCATCTTGTATATCTTGCGGGGAACCCATCCAGTCCGCAACGTACGCCACTTGCCGTACCTGCCACCGATTTTGTCATCGAAGGAAGGGTTGCTTTGAGGATAAGTTCACGCACACTTGCAAAAGCTGTCCCTCGCCTATCAAAACCCCTCCACAAAAGAAGCAAATTTCCCAGAAATAAAGTGGCCAAGGCGCATGGATAGTTGTCGCTTTCATGTTCTGTTAAAAGGGATGAGTCCCTTTAGTTTTCAATACGTACAGCGGGATGTTCGACGTCCTATTAACTTTTCCAGTTTTTAGTAGTTGAATAGACTAGAAAGTTTTTGAGGCATCTATATTGTTTTGGTAAGGGTAATTTTTCCCTTGCTATTTTTGGACTCTTTTACCTTCAATACTCTTACCAGTTGGATCACGCAGCTCGTAAAAAGTTGCCACGCTTGTTCAACGTCGCAGGATTCAACCCCCCTTCGGGGTGAGACTGCGACGGTGGCTGTTGCGACCGCTGCAGTGCAGGAGGCTGGCAAGGTACAGTATGTACCGAGTAGGATTCCTTTTGTTAAGAATGAAACTCCTTGCTGGTTCTGCAATGAACTAATCGATTGGAAAGTTGCTTGCTGCCGTGTTTGCGGCAACTATTGCCACAAGAAAGGGTCGTGCATCAACGTGCTGACGTTTGTTTGCAACAAGTGCTCAAAGTAATATTTTTTCCCAAGGAAGTAGTTCCTTTTGTGTAATGAATTGGTTTTTTATGTAGGAGTCACTTTTCAAATTCACATGTATGCTTTGCTAGGTGTTGGACACTTCAGCCAAGTATCATGCCTGGCTAGCAAACAAGCTGGGCCGGGGACATGCTGCTGTATACATACACTCGTTACGAAAATCTAAGCCATCCGGTTCACGTGGTTGGATAGCCTCCACAAGACTCAAGATTCAATATTGTATAATCAAGAAAATAGGTCTGAAGCACAAACATCTACGGGCCTTTGATAGCGTTTGGCATAGTTAACACCTCACCTACTTCGTTTTCATTTGCCTTTTAGGATCAGATAGGAAAGTTCGCTTTTTCTAAGGAGAATGGATTTTTGACGGACGATGAAGTGTACAACTGTATAATGCTGGAGGTGAGGACATTTTCATGACAGTCCTTTTTTTTAGGCTTTATGTCTTTTACAAGTAAAACAACGTATGTAAGCAAGACTCTGCTCTGTTATATTCCAGGTCAAGGATTATGAAGTACCGAGGAGTACTGGCGATTACAATGTTGTATACGCTTCCTCTGAACAAATAATGGTTGAGACTTTGGAAAAAATTGTCGGTATCAAGAAGTCTACGGTGCTACGGGGAGCCGACGTCCGTGACGGGCTGTTGCACACAATCATTCCTTATCAGGCTGGGTTGCACTGGAGGTGCGTTTTGATATTCAATGTCGGCGGACAAGGACAAGTATGGTTGTATGACCCTTTGAAGGCTTATCCCAAAGATATGACGATAAAGATCAGCCGGTTATTTGGAAGTAAGTGGAAGAAATGGTCGGTGAAAATCATTTCGTGTCCTCCGTTGCAACAGGACGGATACAATTGTGGCATATGGGTCATTTATTTTGCAAAGGTGTTTGTGAAATGGCTTCAGAAAATCCCTTTTTCAAGTTTTGACGAATTTTATAATTATTGCTCGACGGGGGAAAATCGTTTTGAGGAAGGTGCAGGCGACAAGCTGCGGGACGAGTATGGCAAAGTACTCATTGTGGCTAAGAATCTGCCCCAAGACGAGCAGGATCGTCTAGGTATTGTCCCGCCCGGGTCTGGTTAGACGTCAACCTTTTACGCGAAAGGTAAAACTTTGTACACTCGCCGGGTATAGGCAACATTTGTGTTATACCAAAACATTTCATTATTTATTTTTCATGTTTACAATTATTCTATCCTGTTTCATTCCCTTATTTTCCACTCAATCTATTTAAATGATTCAATTTTATAAATACGCAGCTGTAATATAGGCCTTCAAACTCGAATTATAGAAATACTACGTGTCGGTCAGTTGGGTTTTAAAGTAAAACTTGGGAAATTTATGGTAAATTACCAAGTCTACGAGAAAAGAACGCGAAACCGTTGAATGAAAACCTGGCAAGGAGCAAAACTACTCGAGAGTTGTGACCCCGTACTAAAAAGTTTGTAAGAAAATGTCCAAATATGCGCCTACCTTATTCAATTCACTACGTCATAACCCGAAAAACAAGATGTAAAAATCTCTTGTTTCACAATACACTTCCTGTTAACCTCAATTTCTTGTTGAGGGCTAGGTTTGACCACTCAGTGCTACCGCACCCACATCGGTAGCTCCCACGGGAGGAAGATCCTGCTACCAAGGGCTGGTGCAGGTCCGGTCGTGCCACTTACTGACCTGACCGACTGCAACCCTCCTGGAATCGAGATCGATCGGTGCAGGATCTCCCAGCGCACGGTCTTCGACGCACCTGGCGCACCCCCTCCAGGGAGCAGCGAAACGCCCAACGCCAGGGTTCAGCGTCGTGCGCGTAACCTTAGCATCTCGTCGCTGTGCAAGGCTGCTGGGTTCAGGACTGACATAATCTACCACCCAGGCAACATCATCCATGAGAAGGCCTACATCCGTCAGTACCCGGAACACAGCGCCTCGACGCAGATCGATCGTGCGGACAGGTGCGGGATTACCTTTGACATCCCCATTGACGGGGTTTACCGCACCTCCGAGTTCTTCGTCGATATAGCGTGCGAGCGTGGCTGGGCTCAGGATCCCAGAGACGCCGTGCGTGACGGCCGCCTGTGCATCTGCTGCTTCCGTCCCATCCTGATCGCTCGCCACGCGGGCGAAGACGACGTGCTAGGCGGCACTGTTGCGGAGCGGCAGCAGATATCGGGGTGTTGGAGAACGAGGCAGGGAGGGTCTGAGCCAGCTAATTCCCCTGTCCTCCTCCTGCTCATTTACTTTTTCTTTTTGCCCAGAGGCACTGGTATTTTAACTTGTGGCAGCGGAGGCTTCTACCCCGCTCTTAAGAGCTAAATTGGCTCACCTGTGTGACAAACGTGGAGCATATGAATGTGAACTAGAGACTGTGGGCGCTGCTGGGCATCCGTAGTGGACATCGAGGTGCCGGAGAGCGGGCGATGGAGACCAGAAGGGTGGCCCAGCCACAATTTCTATCGTTCACCCCCTTTTTTCTTTTAAAACTAATAGGCTGAGGACAACG
>JAUBNV010032132.1:0-10474 GCA_032354855.1 Desmognathus mavrokoilius | reverse complement strand
AAAGGGTGTAAGAGTCCCATGGGTTTACCTGGTGCCCGTTTATGTTGGCAACAGATGGGACATGTCGAGACATAAGACTTCACATCTTTAGCCATGGACTTCCACCAGAAGAAGCGAGACAAAGAAGACAAGGTGGAGTCGATGCCACGATGACCTGCAAAAGGAGAATCATGAAAGTAACCTAAGGCCCACCTACGAGTTTCATCTGAGAGTAGAACCACTGTATCATATCGGTAAAGGAGATCTTCCCTGAGAGAAAATTCCTTTCCCTTGAGGATTTCATTCAATGGCTCGGAGGCCACATCATGTTTAATGCGGGCCAGAGGATCAAGAAGAGCAAATACAAAGGGTTTGTCTACGAACATGGGTGAAAATGGTTGAATTGGTTCTTCTACCTCGTGCATACGAGATAAGGAGTCTGCCACCACGTTCTTTGTGCCAGGTATGTAGGTGACGCTAAAGTCGAATTGGGAGAAGTAGAATGCCCAACGGGCTTGACGGGAGTTGCGGCAATCCATCGTATTGAGAATGGAAAGATTCTTATGGTCAGTGCGGATGACAAATGTCTGGCGTGCTCCCATTAAATGGTGTCGCCACTCAATACAACCTTGACGGATGGCCAAAAGTTCCTTTTCTAACGTAGAATAATTACGTTCTGCACTGTTGAGTTTTCGTGAGAAGAATGCAACAGGATGTTCTAGATTGTCATCCTTCTGAACTTGAAGAAGTACCCCTCCTATGGCGGCATCAGATGCGTCTGTCTCAAGAATGAAGGGTTGAAGATCATCCACTGCCCTCAAACAAGGAGCAGTGGTAAAAGCCATTTTCAAAGATTCAAAAGCTTGTTGTTGAGATGAGGACCAAGAGTAGGAAGCGTCCTTTTGCAATAAGGTAAGAAGTGGTAACACGACAAAAGAAAAATTCTTAATGAATTGGCGATAGTAATTGGCTAGACCAAGAAAGCGTTGTAAGGCCTTGACGGACGTTGGCACTGGCCATTGTAGTATCGCCGAAACTTTCCGTGGATCCATGGCATGACCCTGAACTGATAATATATATCCCAAGTATTCGACTTGGGAAGCCGAAAACAAACACTTTTCCGGTTTACAACATAAATTATTGCCTTGAAGACGACGCAAAACTTCTCTAGTGTTCTTGACATGTTCCTTCTCTGAATGAGAAAATATAAGAATGTCATCTAGGTAAACAATTACCGACAGTTGTAATAGATCGGAAAAGATGGTGTCGATGAACCGTTGAAATATCGACGGTGCATTTACCAAGCCGAATGGCATGACCTGATATTCGAAAAGTCCAAACGGAGTTCTAAACGCAGTTTTCCATACGTCTGAAGGATTCACTCGTAGTAAGTGGTAAGCACCCCGAAGATCTAATTTTGTATACCAAGAGGCGCCGGCGACGGCGTCAAGAATGTCTGAGATCAATGGTAACGGGTAGCGATCTCTAATGGTAACCTTATTTAGACCACGATAATCTATGCAGGGTCTTAAATCACCCGTCTTTTTAGATACGAAAAAGAGCGGGGCTCCAGCAGCAGCATGGGACGGACGAATAAGTCCATTCGCCAAGTTCTCATCTAAATAGGCCCTGAGTACCTCCTTTTCTGCTGTTGAGAGACGATACATCCGACCAAAGGGTACTACAGAACCCGGCAAGGTTGGGATGGAACAATCTAAAGTAGGTCGTAATGGTGGAAGAGGTTTTACCACAGGATTAGAAAACACCATAGAGAAGTCATGATATTCAGCAGGAACAACCTCAAGTTGTTTCTTAGTCACAGTATTTCCCAGAAACTGTGTGTGAGACCAATGGTCAGGTTTCAGACACCTAGAAATGCAAGTAGACGAATTAAAGCACACAGCTCCTGTCTCCCAATTTATCCAGGGATTATGATAGCGCAACCAGGTAATCCCCAATATTAGTGGGTAATGGGGGGATTGGATGACATCAAATACTGTGATCTCGGTGTGTATCCCTAGTTTACAAAAAAGGGGTCTGGTCTGTTGTGTAATGGGCCCTGAGGATAAAGGGGAACCATCCACAGTCTGAACAAGGGTTGGAATCTCTTTGAAATCTAGAGGAGTTTTCTTACTCGCCACCCAAGTTTGGTCGATGAAGCAACCGGCTGCTCCTGAATCAATCAGAGCAAGTATGGGTTCATGAAACATTGTCGACCCTACTTTCCAACACAGAACCATTGATAGGGTGAGGAGAGCTCTACTGGGTGGCGTGTAGCGGGGCAATGGTAAAGGACTGGAGGCAGCACTCGAGGATACGTCCTTACTATCCGTCGAGTGTTCTAGTTTAAAGCAGGTTTGCCAGGACAAGTTGGACATGCCTTCACAAGATGACCAGATAATCCACAGTATAAGCAAAGACCCTTAGAAAGTCTGTACTGACGTTCTTCTTTAGACAGAGGCCCACGGGTAGTTCTCAATTGCATGGGCTCTTCCGTACTGCTGGATGTTTTCTCTTTTCGAATTTCCAACGGGCGTGTACTTAAACGAACAGGGTTTCCCCTTCGCTTTTCGGATCGGCGTTCGGAAATTCGATAGTCTATTTGTAGTACTAAGTCTATCAACGCCTTTACTGTTACAGGTTTGGCTACTCTTGCCAACTCATCCTTAATCTCGTCACGAAGACCTCGCCTAAATACTGCCAGTTGAACCTTCTCTGGCCATTTCAGCTCGGCAACTAAAGCATGAAACTGGGCCACATAGGCCATCAGGTCCCTATTGCCCTGTGTGCAATCAAGTAACTGGTCTTCTAGACCGTGAGAGCATTGTTCCCTTTTGAACATTGCCAAAAATTCGTTCTCAAAACGATTAAAGTCAGACAAAATCTGATCGTTGCTGGATATGTACTGTTCAGCCCATGTAAGTGCATGTCCTGAAAAATGTTTGATCAGAAATCCTACTTTGGATTTATCCGTGGGAAATGCAACATCATGGAATAAAAAATGTGCCTTGTACGAGGTCTGGAATACACGGAGTAATTTAGGATCCCCATTGTATTTTGACAAAACCACCTCTTGTGTGGAAGGCTCGAGAACAACTGTAGGTTTAGTAGCTACAAGCTGTTTCAATGCAGCATTCTCAGTGTTTAATTGCTGCAATTGTTGGCTCAGAACCTGGATATCGTTGGTACTTGCAGCTTTTAGATCAGCGATCTGTTGGTTAAGCTGTTTAACAGCTGCAGTAAGCTGCTCAGAGGAAGCCATGTGACTGTTTTCAAACAAGAGAACAGTTTTGTTGGCGTATTAACCTGTCACACGTAGGCAGGCTTACCTCTGTTCCAGGTGTAGCAGATGAGTTTGCGAAGAGCCACCGACCGCAATCCGTACTACGAATGTCGGTTGGTGGCAAAACGCTGAGCTCTGGGAAAAACCTGTTTAGGGAGAAAAAACCCAGAGTGGTGCAATAGTGCCCAATAAAGGATACAACTAGAGGCAGCAGGGATAACTGAAGGGCTGCAACCTAAGGACCTAACCAAATCAGGGAGCTAGACTCACTCTAGAGGGGGGCTAAATATACAGGAACCTAAGGACTGCTAACTGTAACCTGTCCTAGTAAGGAGAGGAAGAACAACACTATGCACCAAAACCAACCTAGAGGATGGTCAGAGGTTGGCAGAGAACACAAGGAAATGATACTGGAAAAGCCAATGTTTCTCTTAACCCAACAAACGGCAACAGCTGTAAATTACTAATCCGTAAGGATAACGTGGAGGCACCTACCAGAAGACTCCGGTAAAGGGGTGCAGAGTGGTGGATACAAACGCCAGATGGAGGACGTTACCACGAATGTTCGATGTGAAAAAACAACACAGAGCGGTAAGGAGGCGGACGGCAAGGGCGGACTACATTACCCAGAATGCCGCCGTAAGAGAAGACGGCTTCCGAGGTGCGGAAGAACCACGTCCAAGGACCGGACGTCGGCCGGGCGGCACAAGGAGAGAGAAAACAGGCGAACACTGAAGGACCAACAACAAAAACGGAACCGAAATTCACAGTAACGGGGAAGGCGAGAAAATACAGGCGAGGAGGCACAGGGGAAACAAGGAGAGACTGGGACGAATGCAAGGGAGAACAACGAGGCGCGAGATCAAGGTATGACAAAACCGGCTCGTTAATACGCGCCGGACTCTGAGTGAATGACAGCTAAGTAGTTTGGAAGGCGCGTGTGTCCTTCCTGATTGGTCCTGTGATGCGGGCTATTGATTGGTCCGAGGTGCAGCTATGATTTGTTGTGATAGGAGCGGCCATTACAGAGTGGGTTTGTGAATAGAGCAAGGCCACTCTGTATGAGCCCAACACCCGCGCACGTCGTCGGAGGACGACAGCATGCCCCCTCCCTAGCGGCCCGGGTTTAGTGGGGTGTGTAGCATGAAATGAATGGACCAAGCGTGCTGCTTTGACTTGATCAGCGGGTTCCCATGAACGGTCAGAGACAGAATAACCCTTCCAGGATATTAAATAAAAAAGTTGTCCTCGAATGATCTTTGCATCACAGATGCCGTCTATTTCATATTCGTCAGTGCCCATTACAGGAGGGGGAATCGGTAGTTTTCTGTCAGAAAAGGGATCAGGAACACAAGGTTTCAAAAGAGAGACATGAAAAGTGGCGTGAACGCGCCATCTAGGTGGTAACTGTAACTTCACAGCAACCGGGTTTATCACCTTTGTGATGGGGAAGGGTCCTAGGAAACGAGGACCCAAAGCCCTGCTGGAACACATTAAAGGAAGATGAAGAGAAGAAAGCCACACCAGATCGCCCACTGCATAGGCCGGAGCCGCTGTACGTCTCTTATTGGCTGCTCGAGTCATGCAAATCTGATTTTGCCTCATGGAGGTTTCCATGGAGGTTTCCATGAACTTTTGAACGCGGCGAAGACCGGCCAGATGGTTGTCGAGAGCCGGGAGTTTCTCTGAACTTTGGAGTGGTATCGGAAGTATACGAGGATGAGTACCGGTGAGACCATAGAAGGGACTAACAGTGGTTGATGCTGTGGGTGCATTGTTGATAGAGAACTCGGCTAACGGCAAATAGTCTACCGGCAAATAGTCTACCCAATCATTTTGGGTGGAGTTGAGAAATTTACGTAAGTATACCTTAAGTGTCTGGTTCATGCGCTCGGTAAGGCCGTTACTCTGGGGATGATAAGCCGAGGAAAGAGCCTTATTAATACCCAGAGATTTACAGAGGGCAGTCCAAAAGCGTGAAGTGAACTGCACCCCCCGGTCAGAGATGAGCGTCTCTGGCAGACCGTGGAGTCGGAAGACCTCACGTAGAAAAATTGAGGCCAACTGTTGTGCGGTGGGAAGGCCCTTCAAGGGCACGAAATGGCACATCTTAGTAAAAGCATCAACAATAGTTAAAATCGTGTCGCATTTCTGGGAGCAGGGTAAACCCACAATAAAGTCTAAAGAGACAGTGTGCCATGGTGATGGGGCCAGGGGTAAAGGGTGTAAGAGCCCTATGGGTTTACCAGGTGCCCGTTTATGTTGGCAACAGATGGGGCATGTCGAGACATAAGATTTAACATCTTTAGCCATAGATTTCCACCAGAAGTAACGGGCCAACGAAGACAAAGTGGAGTCAATACCTCGATGACCTGAAAAGGGAGTGTCATGAAAATAACCTAACGCCCACCTACGAGTTTCATCTGAAAGTAGCACCACTGCATTATATCTATAAAGGAGATCGCCCTTGAGGGAAAATTCTTTCCCCTTAAGGACTTCATTTAATGGTCCGGAGGCTACGTCATGTTTAATACGGGCCAGCGGATCAAGCAGAGCAAACACGAAGGGCTTATCTAGGAACATGGGTGAAGACTGTGGAGCTGAATCTTCCACCTCGTGCATACGAGATAAGGAATCCGCCACCACGTTCTTTGTGCCAGGTATGTAGGTGACGCTGAAGTCGAATTGAGAGAAATAGAATGCCCAACGGGCTTGGCGGGAATTGCGGCAATCCATGGTATTGAGAATGGAAAGATTTTTATGGTCAGTACGGATGATAAAGGTCTGACGTGCTCCCATTAAATGGTGACGCCACTCAATACAACCTTGACGAATGGCCAAAAGTTCCTTCTCTAACGTAGAATAGTTGCGTTCTGCACTGTTGAGTTTACGTGAGAAGAACGCAACAGGATGTTCTAGGTTGTCATCCTTTTGAATCTGAAGAAGTACTCCCCCTATAGCGGCGTCAGACGCATCTGTCTCTAGAATGAAAGGTTGAAGATCATCCACTGCCCTTAAACAAGGAGCAGTGGTAAAAGCCGATTTCAAAGATTCAAAGGCTTGTTGCTGAGATGAGGACCAAGAGTAGGGAGCATCCTTTTGCAATAGGGTAAGAAGTGGTAACACGACAAAAGAGAAATTCTAAATGAATTGACGATAGTAATTGGCCAGTCCAAGAAAGTGTTGTAAGGCTTTGATGGAAGTCGGTACTGGCCACTGTAGTATCGCTGAAACTTTTCGTGGATCCATGGTATGGCCCTGGGCCGATAATATATATCCCAAATATTCGACTTGGGAGGCAGAAAACAAACACTTTTCGGGTTTACAACAAAGATTATTACCCTGGAGATGACGTAAAACCTCTGTAGTATTCTTGACATGTTCCTTTTCTGAATGAGAAAATATAAGAATGTCGTCTAGGTAAACGATTACAGACAGTTGCAATAGATCAGAAAAGATGGTATCGATAAATCGTTGAAATATCGACGGTGCGTTTACCAAGCCAAATGGCATGACCTGATACTCAAAGAGTCCAAACGGAGTTCTAAATGCGGTCTTCCAAACATCTGAAGGATTTACTCATAGCAAGTGGTAGGCACCCCGAAGATCTAGCTTCGTGTACCAAGAGGCCCCCGCGACAGCGTCAAGTATGTCTGAGATCAATGGTAACGGGTAACGATCTCTGATGGTAACCTTATTTAAACCACGATAATCTATGCAGGGTCTTAAATCACCCGTCTTTTTAGACACAAAAAACAGAGGCGCTCCGGCAGCAGCATGAGACGGGCGAATAAGTCCATTTGCCAAGTTCTCATCTAGGTAGGCTCTGAGTACCTCCTTTTCTGCGATTGAGAGACGATACATCCGACCAAAGGGTACTACAGAACCCGGCAAGGTTGGAATGGAGCAATCTAAAGTAGGTCGCAATGGTGGGAGAGGTTTCACTAAAGGATTAGAAAACACCATAGAGAAGCCATGATATTCAGGAGGAACTACCTCCAGTTGTTCTTTAGTTACAGTATTCTCCAAAAATTGTGTATGGGACCAGTGATCAGGTTTCAGACACCTAGAAAGACATGTAGTAGAATTAAAACACACAGCTCCTGTCTCCCAATTTATCCAGGGATTATGGTAGCGTAACCAGGTAATCCCCAATATAAGTGGGTAATGGGAAGATTGGATGACATCAAATACTGTAATCTCGGTGTGTGCCCCTAATTTGCAAAAAAGGGGTTTCGTCTGTTGTATAATGGGCCCCGATGACAAAGGAGAACCGTCCACAGTCTGGACAAAGGTTGGGATCTCTTTGAAGTCTAGAGGTGTTCCCTTACTTGCTACCCAAGTCTGGTCCACGAAGCAACCGGCTGCCCCCGAATCAATCAGGGCAAGTATGGGTTCACGGAACATTGTAGGCCCTATTTTCCAACACAGAATCAAGGATAGGGTGAGAAGAGCCCGACTGGGTGGCGTGTAGCGGGGCAATGCATAAGGACTGGCGGGAGCACTCGAGGATACGTCCTTGCTATCCGTCGAGTGTTCTAGTTTAAAGCAGGTTTACCAGGGCAAGTTGGACACGTTTTAACAAGATGACCAGATAATCCACAGTATAGACAAAGCCCTTTAGAAAGTCTATATTGTCGTTCTTCCTTAGAGAGGGGCCCACGGGTTGTTCCTAATTGCATAGGCTCGTCCGTACTGCTCGATGGTTTCTCTTTTCGTGTTTCCAACGGGCGTGTATTTAAACGAGTAGGGTTTCCCCTTCGCTTCTCGGATCGACGTTCGGAAATACGATAGTCTATTTGTAGTGCTAAGTCTATCAAAGCCTTCACTGTTACTGGTTTGGCTACTCTTGCCAATTCATCCTTAATTTCATCGCGAAGACCTCGCCTAAACACTGCCAGTTGAACCTTTTCTGGCCATTTTAGCTCGGAAACCAAGGCATGAAACTGGGCCACATAGGCCATTAGGTCCCTATTGCCCTGGGTGCAGTCAAGTAACTGATCTTCCAGACCGTGAGAGCATTGTTCTCTTTTGAACATTGTCAAAAATTCGTTTTCAAAGCGATTAAAGTCAGATAAGATCTGATCGTTGCTAGTTATATACTGCTCAGCCCATGTAAGGGCATGTCCCGAAAAATGTTTAATTAGGAATCCTACCTTGGACTTATCCGTGGGAAATGCAACGTCATGGAACAAGAAATGTGCTTTGTATGAGGTCTGGAATTCACGGAGTAGCTTAGGATCCCCATTGTATTTTGACAAAACCACCTCCTGTGTGGAGGGTTCTAAAACAACCGTAGGCTTAGTAGCTACTAGTTGCTTCAATGCAACATTCTCAGCATTTAATTGCTGCAATTGTTGGCTCAAAACCTGGATATCATTAGCGCTTGCAGCTTTCAGATCAGCGATCTGTTGGTTAAGTTATTTAACCGCTGGAGTAAGCTGCTCAGAGGAAGCCATGTGACTGTTTTCAAACAAGAGAACAGTTTTGTTGGCGTATTAACCTGTCACACGTAGGCAGGCTTACCTCTGTTCCAGGTGTAGCAGATGAGTTTGCGAAGAGCCACCGACCGCAATCCGTACTACGAATGTCGGTTGGTGGCAAAACGCTGAGCTCTGGGAAAAACCTGTTTAGGGAGAAAAAACCCAGAGTGGTGCAATAGTGCCCAATAAAGGATACAACTAGAGGCAGCAGGGATAACTGAAGGGCTGCAACCTAAGGACCTAACCAAATCAGGGAGCTAGACTCACTCTAGAGGGGGGCTAAATATACAGGAACCTAAGGACTGCTAACTGTAACCTGTCCTAGTAAGGAGAGGAAGAACAACACTATGCACCAAAACCAACCTAGAGGATGGTCAGAGGTTGGCAGAGAACACAAGGAAATGATACTGGAAAAGCCAATGTTTCTCTTAACCCAACAAACGGCAACAGCTGTAAATTACTAATCCGTAAGGATAACGTGGAGGCACCTACCAGAAGACTCCGGTAAAGGGGTGCAGAGTGGTGGATACAAACGCCAGATGGAGGACGTTACCACGAATGTTCGATGTGAAAAAACAACACAGAGCGGTAAGGAGGCGGACGGCAAGGGCGGACTACATTACCCAGAATGCCGCCGTAAGAGAAGACGGCTTCCGAGGTGCGGAAGAACCACGTCCAAGGACCGGACGTCGGCCGGGCGGCACAAGGAGAGAGAAAACAGGCGAACACTGAAGGACCAACAACAAAAACGGAACCGAAATTCACAGTAACGGGGAAGGCGAGAAAATACAGGCGAGGAGGCACAGGGGAAGACAAGAGATGTAAGGCTGAAGGCAAGAGACAGGAATCAAGTTTAGAAGTAAAAGAAAAGTATAACACAATGACAAGGAAAAGCGACAGGGAGCGTCACAGAAGAGGAAAGATGGACAGAGGGGACAAAGAGTGGAAAGGTAGGAAGAAGCAAATGAGGGCATCACAGTGAGGAGGTAGAATATAACACAGGAGGGGGGACCATGAAGCGGAGACACACAGGACGAGAGTCAGAATGGGTGTCAAAGAGCAACAAGAACAAGGAAGAAACGGGAGTGAAGATAAGAGGCAAAGTAGATCCAAAGAAGTAATTACCCAATTTGCAAGAAAGGGATAAGGAGGAAAAAGGCCCAGGAGGGGAGGGAGATGTAGAATAAAGACTTTAGACCATAAGCAAGGAGCCACGATTAGTTAATACTGACCAAAGCACCACATTCATAACAGTTACAGGGTAAATGACATGGTGATACAGAAGGTTAGACATGTACCTGCCATCGCAAGGGTGCGGTCAGACAGTGCCGTAAAGCCAAGTGGCCGGGGTGCTAGACAAGTACCTTTTAACAGATCAGAGCTATGGCATGGCTCTGGGATAATGAACTGGGTTAACCATCATTCTTCTTGGTTGTGGGCGGCTCCTGTGTGTGAGTGGGCGGTTCTGGATACCGGGTTCTATTTATTGCTCGTTATATGCAATGGTTTCTTATTTTTATGCACGTTTTATTGCACTTTGAACCCTGTAGGCATAGGCACAATTCATTTTTATCTATCTACAAAGAAGTAGGTATTTTACACATACTGTATGGGATCCCAAAACCCACTAAAAACGAGGCTTTTGTGATCCTTTTTTTAATTAAAACAGGGCCTCAAATGTGTGTGCGTATCAAATATTTCAGGTAAAGTTTGTCTGCTGCAGTCCAGG
>JAUBNV010031030.1:0-10505 GCA_032354855.1 Desmognathus mavrokoilius | reverse complement strand
ACCATCTTAGTGAATGAATCTATCGTGACCATGATCACAGTGCATCCCTCTGAATTTGGTAGACAGGTAATAAAGTCAGTAGCAATGTGTTGCCAAGGCCTCTCAGGTATCTCCAAGGGTTTTAACAGTCCAGCAGGCTTCGCGTTACTATCCTTCATTTGAGCACAGGTAGGACACCTTATTACATACTGTTGAATATCAGTTTTCAAAGTGGGCCACCAGAAATAACGAGATATAAGGTCAGTAGTTCCAGTGATGCCCTTATGACCTGTTACTGGTGCATCATGAAATTGCTCCAACACAACCTTTCTTAAGGTTTCAGGAAGATATAACGTATTGTTCTTGTAGACCAATCCGTCTTGTACAAGAAAAGAGGTAGGTTCTGTTTGTATTTTAGCCGTTATTTCTTGATCTCTTCTGGTTGCTTGTTTTACTTGATCCCTGAATACAGAATAGATGATCTTTTTGCCAAAAAGTATTGGTTCTCTTTGTTCAACCGTATCGGTGGTTGTTTCTGGTTGATGCATTCGTGATAAGGCGTCTGCTACCAGATTCTTTGTTCCTGGGATATACGTGATGTGGAAATCGTATTCTGCAAAAAAGAAGGCCCATCTAGCTTGTCGACTGTTTCTGCAATCTGCGTTATCCAGGAGCTTTAGGTTCTTGTGGTCTGTTCTTATCTCCACCTGATGTCTGGCTCCCAGCAAATATTGTCTCCATTGTATACAGGCTTCTTTTATGGCTAACAATTCGCGTTCAAGGACTGAATATCTTTGTTCAGTAGACGTCAATTTCCTAGACAGAAAAGCCACTGGATGTTCCTGATTTGTCTCTGGATGTGTTTGAATTAGCACTGCCCCTATGGCAACAAGCGAAGCATCAGTCTCGACCATGAATGGCAATGCGTTGTCAGGATGACGTAGTACTGGTGCAGAAACAAACGCTTCTTTTAACTTCTGAAAGGCCTCTTCTGCCGAGATAGACCAACCGGAGAATGAATTCTTCTTTAGTAGCGCTGTTATCGGTGCGACTATGGCTGAAAATCCAGAAATAAACTGCCGGTAAAAATTTGCCACACCCAAGAATCGTTGTATTTGTTTTATAGACGAAGGCGATGGCCATGTTAACACTGCTTGTACCTTGATAGGGTCCATTATCACTCCATCTGCTGAAAGTATAAACCCTAAGTATTCGACCTTCTTTTGGTGAAAACAACACTTGTCTGGTCTTGCGTAGAGCTGATTTTCTTTCAGTCTTCTTAATACTCCTAGTACATGCTGTTGGTGTTGTTCAGGCGTAGTCGAATAGATTAGAATATCGTCTAAGTAGACGACTACATAGGTCTGTAAGATATCAGAAAAAATCTGATCCACAAATCTCTGGAAAATGGAGGGCGCATTTGCCAACCCAAAAGGCATGACTCGATATTCATAGTGACCGAATGGTGTCCGAAAAGCCGTTTTCCATTCGTCTCCTTTGGCTATTCGTAGAAGGTGGTAAGCATTCTTTAGATCTATCTTAGTAAAGATCGTGGCGGTTTTCACCGCATCCAAGACATCCTTGATCAAAGGTAATGGATACCTGTCTTTGATGGTTACGTTGTTGAGACCCCGATAGTCAATGCAGGGTCTTAGGTCCCCCGTTTTTTTTTTAACAAAAAACAAAGAGGCACCTGCCGGAGAGCGAGACTGTGTAATTAGTCCATTCTGTAGATTTTCTTCTAGATATTCCTTTAACACTTTCTTCTCATGTTCAGAGAGAGAATACATGCGACAAAAGGGTACTATAGCCTCAGGCACCAGATCGATTCTACAGTCCACTTCTCTATGTGGCGGTAACTCCTTGACCTCGGGCGGTAAAAATACCTTACTCATGGGATGATACTCTACAGGCACTTCCTCGAGTACTGCAATCACTTGGGTCACTGAAGTGACCGGATGCGGTGTCACCCAGGGACTGTCGGTATCCATACAATTGTCTCTACAAAACTCAGAACCAAGGAATAGTGTAGCAGCCGTCCAATTGATATAGGGATTATGTCTTTTTAACCATGGCATTCCGAGAATCACTGGGAACCTGGGTGAAGCGATGAGGTCTAATGTTATCATTTCTTGATGTCTTCCAATGCTCAAAACGAGAGAGGGAGTTTGTGTGTTTACAGGCCCAGACTTCAACTCTGACCCATCAACTGACTCTAGGTTTTGCGCCATTCTTTTGGGAACCGTAGTTATTTGATTCTTTGATGCCCACTCTAAATCCATAAACACTCCACAGGCGCCACAGTCGATGAGAGCAGTGGTTTCCACTCTCTGACCATTTAGAGACAAGTAGACTTGAATCAACATCAAGGTGGAGTCAGTCTGTTTCTGACATGACATCAACGTGGGAAGGGATGTTTGCTCGCTTGCTCTCTCCTTCCCTACTGAAGGCAAGCGCGTTAGTTTTCCGCCCGTCTAGGAGGTTTTATCGAACAATCCTTCAAAAAATGTCCTTTTTCTCCGCAGTAAAGACAAAGACCCAAGGCTCGCCTCCTTTTTCTTTCTTCTTCTGAAATTGGCCCTCGAGCCACTCCGATCTGCATAGGTTCATCTGCTTGGTTATCATTCTTGACTGTGGGTGGTACTGCCCGGTAACCGAAGGATTTTACCATTCCAGGTCTGTCTTTCCTCCTTTCAGCTCTTCGTTCTGAGAGGCGATGGTCTATCTGCAATACTATAGTGACCAATTCTGCTAAGGTTCCTGGTCGAGCTATTCTTGCTAGTTCGTCTTTTATATCTTCTCGTAACCCTTTCTTCAACAAGGCATATTGAATATCTTCTGTCCAAGCGGCTTCTGCGGCTAATGTTTTAAACTTCATAATGTAAGTCATTAACTCCATAGAGCCTTGTTTAAATTCCAGGAGTATGTCTTCTGCTGTGAACTTAGCATTGGTTTGTTGGAACATATCCCGTAAGGCTTGTGAAAATAACTGCTCATTCACTAGTAATGCACTGTTAGACGTAACTAGTGGTACTGCCCAGGATAACGCATTTCCTGTTAAGTGGCTAATAATGAATCCCACTTTGGTCTTGTCTGTAGGAAACAATTGTGGCTTGAAAGTAAAGTGTATCAAACACATATCCAAAAATTCTTTCACTTTTCCGGGATTGCCATCAAACTTCGTTATGGTTCCCGCTAGAGGTACTTCAGGTGGTATTGGTACGTTTCTCAGGTTCATTGTATGTCTCAAGGCAGCGTTTTCTTGGGTTAGTGACTGAACCTGTATTGTCAACGCATTCATCGCATCGACCATGTCTTGATACTGGGCCATATCTGCGGTCTGTTTTAGGCGTTTCAATCTGTCAATTGCAGGTCTTGGCGGATAAGTCTTCTTCTTGGTAGACCGCAGATATGGCCGCTCTTCCCTGGAAGCCAGGACCGAACGTATTCAGTAATGGCCCCCCAGGACTAACAGTCAGTCTTGTAGGGAAAAACCTCAGTAGAATGAGGAAAAAACCCTTTGTAGAGAAACGGATGCACTGTGATCTGCCCACACAAAAACTGAGGAAAAATAGACCAGTGGAAAAACAACACAACCAAAAACACTCTGCAAGAAAACACGAGCCTAGATGATTTGGCTTCAAGGAATTAAGTGCAGTAAACAGAAATGGAAAGAAAGCTCAGGCAAGCCTGAGAACCTGGGGCTTCAGACAAAA
Organism: Desmognathus mavrokoilius; assembly: GCA_032354855.1. Lineage (NCBI taxonomy): Eukaryota > Metazoa > Chordata > Amphibia > Caudata > Plethodontidae > Desmognathus > Desmognathus mavrokoilius. The sequence goes on along the minus strand of JAUBNV010031030.1, from coordinate 6,810 downwards.
GGAACCAGGAACTCGGAGGGCACCACCGGGAGACGGGAGACAGCACAGCTACTTGCAGGAGTCCAAGCACGCACTGGAGCGTTGAAACGCAACGCCTCTCAGTGCCGGCGATATCTTATAGTGATTGCTGAACCGTGATTGGTAGATAGACATGGCGGCCATCTTGGATTGGGAGATGTACCTATTACTCTTGATGTTATTGGTTTGCCCAACACAACATGGCCGCCGCCATTTGCGCTGTGCCGTCTGTTCACTTTCTCCCTGACACAAGCTGGTCCATGCCCGCAAGGTAAGTATCTGTGAATTAGGTATCGTGACATTCTGTGATGCTACCGCCGCCCTCTGACCCTGGAACCCTGTAACACACTGCGTGGCACCTAACGTTTTTGTGGCCACTAACTGCTGCACTAGTCTCGGCGAACGCCGAGGTGTTTGAGAGACGTGAGGCGGTAACGGTTTCTGTGTCTGTCCGTCACGCCGTGTTACACTATGGCCTCTCTGAGGAGTACTCCTCCCTCCCCCTGGGGACCCCGGTTTATCAGGGTGAAGTCTGTAAAACTCCCGGATGAGACGAGGAGCAGTAACATTGCCCGCCGGCTCCCAGGAGTGTTCATGCGAACCATACCCCTTCCACGCAATCAGAAACTGCACCCCCCTACCTCTCCACCGTGCATCCAAGACCTGTGCTACTTCATACTCATCGGTACCAGCCACTGGAGGAGGGGGTACAATTTTAGATTTTATTGGACAAGAAACAAATGGTTTAACGAACACTACGTGAAATACAGGGTGTACCTTCCATGAATGAGGCAGCTGTAGTTTTACCGCATGGGAACCCACTTTTTGAAGAATACGAAAGGGGCCGTAAAATCTAGGAGCAAATTTGGCTGAACCAAAACTGATGGGCATATTTCGGGAGGAGAGCCAGACCTTTTGTCCAACCTGATAGTCAGGTGCTGTTCTGCGTTTATAATCTGCTGCTACTTTCATCCTATCTTTTGCTATGTGCAACTGTTTAACTGCTCTCTCATGGGCCTTATGTATCTCTTCAAGACGGTCATTTACTGCGGGTATGTGAGAATTTGCATGTTCAAGCTGTGGTACTGGACAAGGGTGTGTTCCGGTAGCTAAGAAAAATGGAGAATAACCAGTTGCGGAATGTGTAGCATTATTATAGGCAAATTCTGCCAGTGGAAGTAGTCTCACCCAATTATCTTGAGCTAGTGAAGTATAACACCGTAAAAAGACTTCTATGGTTCGGTTTACCCTTTCCGTCTGCCCATTCGTCTGTGGTCTATACCCTGAAGACAGGGCTCTGTGGATGGACAGTTGTTTGCACAACTGTGCCCAAAAATGCGAAGTATACTGAACACCTCTGTCTGACACGATTTTCGTGGGCAGCCCGTGAAGGCGATATATTTCCTTTATAAAAATGGTAGCTAACATGGTGGCTGTAGGTAACTGTTCAAGTGGGGTGAGGTGTACCATCTTAGTGAATGAATCTATCGTGACCATGATCACAGTGCATCCCTCTGAATTTGGTAGACAGGTAATAAAGTCGGTAGCAATGTGTTGCCACGGCTTTTCAGGTATCTCTAATGGTTTTAACAGACCAGTAGGCTTCATGTTACTGTCCTTCATTTGGGCACAGGTTGGACACCTTTTGATATACTGTTGAATGTCTGTCTTCAAAGTGGGCCACCAGAAATAACGAGATATAAGGTCTGTGGTTCCAGTGATACCCTTGTGACCAGTTACTGGAGCATCGTGAAACTGTTCCAACACAATTTCTCTTAAGGTTTCAGGAAGATATAACGTTTTGTTCTTGTAGACTAACCCATCTTGTACCAAAAAGGAAGTTGGTTCTGTTTGTATTTTGACTGTTATTTCTTGATCTCTTCTGGTTGCTTGTTTTACTTGGTCTCTGAATACTGAATAGATAATCTTTTTGCCAAAAAGTATTGGTTCTCTTTGTTCAATAGTATCGGTAATCGATTCTGGCTGATGCATTCGTGATAAGGCGTCTGCTACCAGGTTTTTTGTCCCTGGTATATACGTGATGTGGAAGTCATACTCTGCAAAAAAGAAGGCCCATCTAGCTTGTCGACTGTTTCTACAGTCTGCGTTATCCAGTAATTTCAAATTCTTGTGGTCAGTTCTTATTTCCACCTGATGTCTGGCTCCCAGCAAATACTGTCTCCACTGTATACAAGCTTCTCTTATTGCTAGTAGTTCGCGCTCAAGAACTGAATATCTTTGTTCAGTAGACGTCAATTTCCTTGATAGAAAGGCCACAGGATGTTCCTGATTTGTCTCTGGATGTGCTTGGATTAACACTGCTCCAATGGCCACAAGAGAAGCATCAGTCTCGACCATGAATGGCAAAGCGTTGTCTGGATGGCGTAACACTGGTGCAGAGACAAACGCTTCTTTCAGCCTCTGAAAGGCCTCTTCTGCTGATATAGTCCAACCGGAGAAGGAATTCTTCTTTAGTAATGCTGTTATTGGAGAAACAATGGCTGAAAATCCAGAGATAAACTGTCGATAGAAATTTGCCACACCCAAAAATCGTTGTATTTGTTTTATAGACGAAGGTGATGGCCATGATAATACTGCTTGTACCTTGATTGGGTCCATGATCACTCCATCTGCTGAAAGTATGAATCCTAGGTATTCTACCTTTTCTTGGTGAAAACAACACTTGTCTGGTCTTGCGTATAATTGGTTCTCTTGTAGCCTTCTTAATACTCCTAATACATGTTGTTGATGTTGTTCGGACGTAGTCGAATAGATTAAAATATCGTCTAAGTAGACGACTACGTAGGTCTGTAGTATATCAGAAAAAATCTGATCCACGAATCTCTGAAAAATGGAGGGCGCATTGGCCAACCCAAAGGGCATAACTCGATATTCATAATGCCCGAATGGTGTCCGAAAAGCCGTTTTCCATTCGTCTCCTTGGGCTACTCGTAAGAGGTGGTAAGCATTCTTTAAGTCAATCTTAGTAAAGATCGTGGCGGTTTTCACCGCATCCAAAACATCCTTGATCAATGGTAAGGGATACCTATCTTTGATTGTCACGTTGTTGAGGCCTCGATAGTCAATGCAGGGTCTCAGGTCTCCCGTTTTTTTTTTTTGACAAAAAACAAAGAAGCCCCTGCAGGGGAGCGAGAATGTGTAATCAGTCCGTTTTGCAGATTTTCCTCCAGATATTCTTTTAATACTTTTTTCTCGTGTTCAGAGAGAGAATACATACGGCAGAAGGGTACTATAGCATCAGGCACGAGATCTATTCTGCAGTCTACTTCTCTATGTGGAGGCAACTCCTTGACTTCGGGAGGTAAAAATACCTTACTCATGGGATGATACTCTATAGGCACCTCCTCAAGTACTGCGATTACTTGTGTCACTGAGGTGACTGGATGCGGCATTACCCAAGGACTTTCTGTATCCATACAATTGTCTCTACAAAACTCAGAACCAAGGAATAACGTAGCTGCCGTCCAATTGATATATGGATTATGCCTTTTTAACCACGGCATTCCTAGAATCACTGGGAATCTGGGTGATGAGATGAGGTCCAAGGTTATCGTTTCTTGATGTTTTCCAATACTCAATATGAGAGAAGGAGTTTGTGTGATTACGGGTCCAGACTTCAATTCTGATCCATCTACTGACTCCATGTTTTGCGCCTTTCTTTTGGGAACCATAGTCACTTGATTCTTTGATGCCCACTCCAAATCCATGAAAACTCCACAGGCGCCGCAATCGATGAGTGCAGTGGTTTCCACTCTTTGACCTTTTAGGTACAGATGTACTAGAATCAAAATCAAAGTGGAGTCAGTTTGTTTTTGACATGACATCAACGTGGGAAGTGGTGTTTGCTCGCTTGCTCTCTCCTTCCCTACTGAAGGCAAGCGCGTTAGTTTTCCGCCCTTCTAGGAGGTTTTATCGAACAATCCTTTAAGAGATGTCCTTTTTCTCCGCAGTAAAGACAAAGACCCAAGGCCCGCCTCCTTCTTCTTTCTTCCTCTGAAATCGGACCTCGAGCAACTCCGATCTGCATTGGTTCGTCAGCTTGATTATCGTTTTTGACTGTGGGTGGTACGGCCCGGTAACCAAAAGACTTTACCATCCCAGGTCTTTCTTTCCTCTTTTCACTCCTTCGTTCTGATAGGCGATGATCTATCTGAAGAACTATTGTGACCAATTGTTCTAACGTCGCTGGACGAGCTATTCTTGCTAGTTCATCTTTTATATCTTCTCGTAACCCTCTCTTCAACAAAGCATATTGAACATCTTCTGTCCAAGCGGCTTCTGCAGCTAACGTTTTAAACTTCATGATGTATGTCATTAACTCCATAGTGCCTTGTTTGAAGTCTAGGAGTATGTCTTCGGCTGTGTACTTAGCATTGGTTTGTTGAAACATATCCCGCAAGGCTTGTGTAAATAACTGTTCATTAACCAACAATGCACTGTTTGACGTAACTAGTGGTACTGCCCAGGATAATGCATTTCCTGTTAAGTGGCTAATAATGAACCCCACTTTAGTCTTGTCTGTAGGAAACAGTTGTGGCTTGAAAGTAAAGTGTATCAAACACATATCTAGAAATTCTTTCACTTTTCCGGGATTGCCATCAAATTTCGTTATGGTTCCTGCTAGAGGTACTTCGGGTGGTATCGGTACATTTCTCAGGTTCATTGTATGTCTTAAGGCAGCGTTCTCTTGGGTTAGTGACTGAACCTGTAATGTCAATGCATTCATAGCATCGACCATATCTTGGTATTGGGCCATATCTGCGGTCTGTTTTAGGCGTTTCAATCTGTCAATTGCAGGTCTTGGTGGGTAAGTCTTCTTCTTTGTAGACCGCAGATATGGCCGCTCTTCCCCGGAAGCCAGGACCGAACAAGTTCAGTAATGGCCTCCTGGGACTAACAGTCAGTCCTTAGGGAAAAACCTCGGTAGAATGAGGAAAAAACCCTTGCAGAGATGATGGATGCACTATGATCTGACCACGAAGAAACTAAGGACAGAATTAGCCAGTGGAAAAACGTCACAATTCAATTCCTAATATTGACAGGAATTACTTCAATCAAGAAACTCTCTGCATTCAAAGCATAAGCTTAGACTGTTTGAACTTAAAGAGAAAATTCAGGCAGTAGAACTCAATGTAAAAATTAGGCAGTCTGAATAAAAAGGAACAAAAGAAACTCAGGCAAGCCTGAAAACCTGTGGCTTCAAATAAGAGGAAATCAGGAATCAGGAGAGAACAACTGGACGACGGGAACTCAGCACTGCTACTCGCAGGAATACAAGCACGCACTGGAGCGTTGAAACGCAACGGCTCTTAGGATTGGCTATCTTTTATAATGATTGTTGACCTGTGATTGGCCGAAAGAACTGGCGGCCATCTTGGATTGGGAACTCTCTCAATCTTACTTGGTGTTGTTAGTTTGCCCAACACAACATGGCCGCCGCCATTTGTGTTGTGCCGTTTGTTTACCGTTTTCCTGACACAAACTGGACCATGTCTGAGAAGTAAGTATTTGTGATTCAGGTATTGTGATGTTCTGTGACCTTACTGCGGCTGTTTGGTTCTGAGACCCTGTGTGACGCGGCGCGAACTCTAGTGTGTTTGTGAGCACTGACTGCCGCGTTAGTCGCGGCGAACGCCGAGGTGCTTGTCTGACGTGACTAGGCAACGTGTTTCGTGCCTGTCCGAAGCGCCGTGTTACACTATGCCCTCTCTCAGGAATATCCCTTCCTCTTTCAGGGGCCCCCGGTTTATCGGGGTGATGTTTGTAGAATTCTTGGATGAGACGGGGAGCATTAACATTGCCCGCCGGCTCCCAGGAGTGTTCGTGTGGTCCATACCCTTTCCATGCAATCAAATATTGCAACCCCCTACCTCTCCTTCTTGCATCTAACACCTGTGCCACTTCATACTCATCGCTACCAGTTACTGGAGGAGGAGGTACAATTTTAGATCTTATCGGACAAGAAACAAAAGGTTTAATAAACACTACATGAAACACAGGGTGTACTTTCCATGAATTAGGCAACTGTAGTTTGACCGCATGGGAACCCACTTTTTGTAGAATACGAAAGGGACCGTAATACCTAGGAGCAAACTTGGCTGATCCAAAACTGATGGGCATATTTCGAGAGGAGAGCCAGACCTTTTGTCCAACCTGATAGTCAGGTGCTGCTCTGCGTTTGCGATCTGCTGCTACTTTCATCCTGTCTTTCGCTATGTGTAGCTGTTTAACTGCTCTTCTATGTGCCTTGTGCAACTCTTCAATGCGATCATTTACTGCGGGTATAGGAGTATTCGCATGTTCAAGTTGTGGTACTGGACAAGGGTGAGTTCCAGTGGCTAAGAAAAAAGGGGAATACCCAGTTGCGGAATGTGTAGTATTGTTATAGGCAAATTCAGCCAGTGGAAGTAATCTTACCCAATTATCTTGAGCTAGTGAAGTATAGCATCGTAAAAAGACTTCTATGGTACGATTTACCCTTTCTGTCTGTCCGTTTGTCTGTGGCCTATAACCCGAAGAAAGAGCTCTGTGTATGGACAGTTGTTTGCACAACTGTGCCCAGAAATGAGAAGTATACTGAGTGCCTCTGTCTGACACTATTTTTGTTGGCAACCCGTGAAGTCGGTAAATCTCCCTTATGAAAATGGTGGCTAACATGGTGGCTGTAGGTAACTGTTCAAGAGGGGTGAGGTGTACCATCTTAGTGAATGAATCTATCGTGACCATGATCACAGTGCATCCCTCTGAATTTGGTAGACAGGTAATAAAGTC
>JAUBNV010029927.1:0-10507 GCA_032354855.1 Desmognathus mavrokoilius | reverse complement strand
GAGGGACTCATTCTGTTCTTCCTCACCACGCTGCCAGGACGTCGCCGGGCTCGCCAGGCTGGCGCCCCGTCCGAATCACCACCCGCCCACCCGATCTGCAAGCTGTGTTTCGTCATCGTTTATGGAGGTTGTACGGGGACCCTCAGGAGGTCGCTGGGAGGTTTAGCCCCGGCCCTGGACACATTTTCTGATTATGACTCACTCTTGTGGTACGCAGCCCGGCCGGCCGGCCCGCTGGCGTTGTTCTGTAATGTTGTGGTTCATTGGCTCCTATTCCGCAATGAACAGGGGGTCCCCAGCCTCGGGGAAAATAAACGTTGGCCCATAATTCCAATCTGGTGTCATGTCCACTTTGTTGTGTTTCTAATGCTTGTGTTTTATCTGTCCCTTGTAATCCATGTGTTTGTCTCTCCGGAAAGTATTCTTCCCTGCTCCCATTATGAACGACGAAGGACCCGATTGGTCAGTAGAAGCCTAATGGGAGGGGGAGAGACGGCTCCGGGGGAACCCAATCAGCAGCCGCAACATAGGAAGGGGGCGGAGCCTGTGACCCCTTCCGACCGGCCTCGGCGAGGGACTCATTCTGTTCTTCCTCACCACGCTGCCAGGACGTCGCCGGGCTCGCCAGGCTGGCGCCCCGTCCGAATCGCTGCCGGTGCTCACTCGCTCTTTGAGCTCGAGTTCGAGCGTTGCCGGCACTCCATACGGTGCGGCCTCGTGCAGCCCGTTCCTGCGCGGCCTCACTGACTCCAGCAGCTCGGGTTTCGAGAGTTGCCGGTGCACGTTAGTGTTGGTGAGTGTTTTCATCATTATTCAGCGCCATTGTCGTGTGTGGGGTTCGGGGGTTAGGGGCTACGTCCCGCCGCTGTATCGGGCTACGGGGCCGTCGCCCTACCGCGGTCCCACAAGACCCCCGCAGCCCCGCAAAGCCCCCCCTCCCCCCTCAGCCTCGTGGCAGGGAGTTCGGGTCCGTCGTGATTACCTCGGTAATGTTGCGCCTTTGCCTTCGCTATGTTGCGCCTTGCTTTCGCGCTATCCCACGACGCTGGGGCACCGAAGTGGGGCATGCCGCATTGGCTTTAACGCGGCGCTGTGCGCATGCTACAGGATGCAGCCTGTCCACATGCGGCGGTGCGGTGGGATGGGCCTTGTTTCTTTCCCCCTCCCGCATTTTTCAGCACCCTTAGTGTCGGGTACCACGTGGCTGTTTTTGGCTCGTGGTACTGGGGCGCCGGGGGGGTCTGTGGCTGCAGCCCCCCCCGCCTGCTGCTGTCTGCCTGGCTGGTGCAAACAGTTAAAGAATGCGCGCGAACAACGGGGATGACCACAAGTATACGGCTCACCAACTCAGCCACCCGCCGTACACCGGCCAGGGCTGAATGCGAACTCTCACCTACTCAGCCACCCGCCGTTTAATAATCAGCCCCTCTCCTCTGGTTCGGCTCCTGCTGCAGCCTCCAGATATAGAGCAAAGAAATGCCCCTTCTGGTTGCCGAGCATGTCATTGTTATTGGCATCATTGTACTCGCCTTGTTTGCAATGTTAATTACGTGGGTGTTTAGTAACTTTTGTGTTCCATGTGAGAAGGTGTAGTGTAATCCATGGTGCCGAGGCACAAAGCAGCCATGTGGGGACCTGAGAAGGGGCCGTGTGCCCCCGGCGGCAGGGCGCCTCCGGCTCGCGCACACGTCCGCGTGGCCTGTGGGACCGGGGAGGGGACCATGTGCCTGCGGCCGTGCCCCTCCGGCGTGCGCCTCCGGTCCACGCACACGTGCTCTTGGCGTTTACGCTATGTGACCTTCTTCCCCTCTGGTAAGAGTCCAGCGGACCTTTCACGTTCAGTGGATCTCCCATGCTCTTCAGCTCAAAGGGGAATTATAACCCTACACTGGTACTGTGCACAATTCGAGGAAAACTGCCTGCGTTTATTGAGGTGCCAGCAGTTATTCCATGGGGGGATACAATATCTTGCCAGCATTTTAAGTGGTTGTCCCATGCCCCCTCTGATCAAATGAAAAATTATAACCTACACCGGTACTGTCAACATGTAAAGGGAACGGCCAGCGTTTGCCCAAGGGTGATAGAGCATCTTGCGCACTTTATAAATTACGGTATCATTGTGTAATTTAAAAATTGAGCGCAATTGAGAACTACAGTTGCCAGCGTTTGGGCTATAGTTGAATACGCCGGCTCGGTGGGCTCGCCCATAGTGGGTCCCTTGCCCGTTTTTGGTGTGCCTCTGGCGGGGCTCACGGAGCACGCTTTGCTGTGACGGGGGTTTGGCCTCGGGAGCACTGGAGCCGGCGGGTCGCGCTGCGCGTGGCTCGTGGTACACACGCTGCCTAGTCTTCCGGGGGGGGATTACTTACACTCTGTATACGGGTGGTTTATCCCCCACGCCGCCAACGGATGAGCAGGCGCGCGGCCGGCAGATGAGGGTATCTGCGGGGGATGGTGCTTACACTGATTGATTCGGTGCACGTCCTAAGCACGAGGAGGGCCGGGTCACCTTCGGGCCGCCTCCCCGGGATGGGTGGACACGAATGTTCACCGTGTCTCCCTAGGATGGAGGGACACGACTGTGCGCACGCTCTAAGTAAAGGGAGGGCCGGGCCATCTTCGGGCCGCCTCCCTGGGAAGGATGGATGCGGTTATGCTTTGCCGTTGGCCCAGTGCCCGGCTCAGGCAGGGGAGGGCCGGGCCATCCTCGGGCCGCCTCCGGATCATGGCCCTACAGGGGTTGGTTGTGGTTTGGTACAGTAGGGGAGGGTCGGGCCATTGCCGGGCCGCCTCCCCGACATGGATGGGCATGAATGACTCATGGAACGATGTAGGAGGGGGAGGGTTGGGCCATCTCCGGGCCGCCTCCCAGTCATGGATAAGCACTGCGCGTGTTGACTGTGTTGGATGTGTTGAGACATGTGCTGACGCTACTTTGTTCTCTTCCAGGGATTATGCCTCGCAAGAGACGGGACAACCGCGACGCTGATATGGAGGACCTGATTGCGCGGCTACATGCGAAAGGGTCCGGCTGGCTCAGGCGGGCCCTGGACGAGTACGCACCGTGCGACGACCGACGGCCACGTTCGAGAACGCCTAACGACGATCGACCGACGCGACTTCCTAGATCTACTCGGGGTAAACGCCCCCGCCGCTACACGAGCGATGAAGACGCGCCTGCTCCTGCTCCCACGGACTCCCGACGCGCTCCTGCTCCCACGGACTCCCGACGCGCTCCGGCTCCTACGGACATCCGACACGGGCCCACGCCAGAACCGGCTCGGCCTCTCGCTGATCCACCATCTGACGACTCCGTGGACGACAGGGGACGCTTGCCCGGGAGGAAGGACGGGCAAAAGAACAAGAACAAGGATGCGGGCGGCCAGAAGAGGCGCCGCCGTAGGAGACTGCCCAGCAGCAGCTCATCCGAAGAGGACGAGGACGTAGATCCGGCGCCCGCCCCGGCGGTGCCTGCCAGGCCACGAAGGCCATCTACCCCCAGTCTTCCTCCTGGTGATCCGGCACCCGTGGAGGTGCCTCCGGTGAATCCCGCCTTGCCTGAACCGGCACCGGGGCCCGGGTTGCCTGTGGGTAAGTTGGATTCAGCGAGTGCCAATGCGCTAGTGGTGCAGGCCCTTAGGGACCTTATGCAGGAGGATGTTGATGCTGATGAGACTGACCCTATGTTCATGATATTAAAAAGCTATCTCGAGAAGTCCTTAAGACGTAAAGAGAAAATACTGCCCCCCGCGACCCCCATAGCTGGGGCATCACCCAGCGCGGTGATATCCTGGGCGGTGCCACGCGCCACGAAGGAAAAAATCTGGAGGGGGGAATTCGTGGACCTGTTCGACCTCGTTGACTGGGGTGGGGTGGCCACAAAGGCTAAAGACGACAAATATGGCATGCCCAGGGCAAGAAAACCATGGGTGGAACGCTCATTTGACAATTGGCTGGGAGGTTTTACGGTACTTGCTAGCATCATTGTGGAGAAAGAACCTCACTTGGCTGGCAGCTTATGGTCGTATATGAACACTATTATAGGTGCACACAAAGATCTACAGGAGGGAGCCTGGTTGCGCTACGACGACAAGTTTAGGCGCATGAAGGCTAATGTGAAGGATCTGGCGTGGGACGTCAAAGAGTCCTATCATTGGCTGCACGAAGTGTCCGCCGGACACAGTAAGGCATCCGACCGACCTAAGGGGACAGATCGGTGGCCGCGCACCTCTAGGGGAGGGGTTCGCTCCGACGATAGGGGAAGCGGCTATGTCCGCTCTAACCGATACCCCGGGAGCGCGGGACTCGCTGCGAAACATCGCTTGGGCTCGTGCTGGCGATTCAATGATGGCGATTGCCCTAACGGCGCTTCTTGTCGTTTCAGACATTCCTGCTCCGGTTGCGGCAAGGGCCACCCGGCGTCCCGATGCTCCCAGGACCAATCCAGGCCTTCACTTCGCTCCAAGCCAGAGGCGGTGTAACGGTTTGCCTTCCCCCATTATTTTCTCTCGTCTGTCTTACCTTCTAACTTCTTACCCTCGGCGGGCTGATGCCCTCCTGTTGCTCAATGGTTTTCGCTTTGGCTTCAGAATCCCGGTGAGTGGTAAGGTGGCCTTTTCGGCCCCTAGGAACCATAGATCCCTGTTGTCCAACCCGGCCGCGGCAGGGCGAAAAATCGCCAAGGAATTATCCCTGGGGAGGATCGGGGGTCCGTACTCTTCACCCCCGTCCCCTGATTTTGTATGCTCCCCCTTGGGGCTGGTTCCGAAAAAGGAACCGGGGGAATTCCGCCTCATACACAACCTCTCCTACCCTGCGGGTATGTCGGTGAACGACAGCATCGACCCACTGATCTGCAGCGTGTCCTATACGTCCATGGATCGGGCCATCGCCCGCGTGCGGTCATACGGCCCCGGCGCCCTGCTGGCTAAGGCGGACATCGAATCCGCCTTCCGCCTCCTCCCCGTACACCCCAGCGACTATCACTTGCTGGGTTTCCAATGGGAGGGCTCCTTCTACGAGGATCACTGCATTCCCATGGGCTGCTCGGTGTCGTGCGCCTACTTCGAGGCGTTCAGCAGTTTCCTCCAGTGGGTTACGGAGAAAGTGGTGAGGCAGGGTTCCGTGCTCCACTACCTGGACGACTTCCTGTTCCTCGGTAGCGGGGGCTCCAACGAGTGCGGTCTAGCTCTCCGAGGCTTTTGCCATCTGATGCACTCCCTGGGGGTCCCCCTGGCCCCGGATAAATCCGTGGGCCCCACCACATCGCTCTCCTTTCTGGGAATTGAGCTGGACACGGTACTGGGGGTGTCCCGCCTCCCCCCAAATAAGGTTGAGGAGTTTCGTTCATCGCTCCGAGAGTGTATCCAAGCAAAAAAGGTTTCCCTGGGTCAACTTCAGAGGCTAGTCGGCCAGTTGAACTTTGCGCTGCGTGTGATCCCCATGGGACGGGTGTTCTCCCGGGGTATCGCCCGGGCCATGGCAGGGTTAAGGCGCAAACACCACTTCGTCCGCCTGACGGCCCAGGTGCGGGCCGACATGCGGATATGGGCGCGCTTCCTCCGGGATTTTAACGGCCGCACCCTTTGGGTTTCCCCCCCACAGTCCAATGCGGAGCTGGCCCTTTACACGGACGCCGCTGGGGGCGTGGGTTTTGGGGCCATCTTTGGGACTAGATGGTGCATGATGCCGTGGCCCCCGGAGTGGCATTCCGCGGGCCTGACTCGGAACATCACCTTTTTGGAGTTATTCCCCATCCTGGTGTGCCTACACATCTGGGGGCATGTGTTGGCGGGGCATCACATAGTGTTCTGGTGCGATAATATGGGAGTAGTGGACTGTGTGAACCGGCAAGCGGCCTCCTGCCCTAGAGTATTATCGCTCCTGCGCGACTTGGTGTTGATATGTTTGCAGCGGTCCATTGTTGTGCGCGCGAAACATGTGCCTGGTGTTTTGAACACGGCGGCTGATGCTCTCTCCCGTTCTCAGTTCACAGATTTCCGGACTCTGTGCCCGCTGGCCGACGCGGTGATGACCCCGTTCCCCCAGCGCTTATGGAACGTTGGTGCGGAGGACTGGCTCCCCTGATCGTACACTCGCTGGCCCCCAGCACCAAGGCAGCCTACGAGCGGCATTTCTGGCACTACTGCATCTTCTGCCGCGACGGGGGACATCCGTTCCTGTCCCTGGGGTCTGTAGACTCCTTTCTTTATTCTCTACACCGGTCCGGCGGCTCGGCCTCGGCCGCCCGCCAATCCTTGGCCTCATTATCCTTTTTCTCGGGAGTGCGAGGGACGCCGTGTGTTTCGTTCGCGGCCCGGAAGGCGGTAGCAGGGTGGAATAGGTCCTGCCCTCCCCCCCCCGATCACCGCCGCCCCATCGATCGGGCCATGCTGGTGTCTCTGTTGGACTCCTTGCCCGGCATCTGTTCCGACCGTTGCGAGGTAGCCCTCTTCACCGGAGTGTTCACTGTGGCCTTTGCGGGTGCCTTCCGGATGGGGGAATTGGTGGCTCGTTCCAAAGCTGACCCATTGGATGGGATCCGCTTCTCTGAATACCTGCCTGCTGCCGCGTCGGTGTACCTGCGGCTCCGCAAGTCCAAGACGGACCGTTTGGGCAAGGGGTCCTGGGTTTTGCTGCCAGGTGCCCCTGGGGACTCGATCTGCCCGGTGGGGGCCCTTGCTGCGATGTGTGCCTTCCGCCCCCGTGCATCCCACCCGAACCTGTTCGTGCACGCGGACGGTTCCCCCCTGTCCCGTTTCCAGTTCCGCTGGATGCTACAGAAATGTCTGTCGGCCGCCGGATTCCCCGCGGGCTTATGGTCGCCCCACTCCTTCCGCATTGGTGCCGCCACGGGCCTGGCCCTGGCGGGCGCATCTGCTGACACCGTGAAGAGAGCAGGCCGCTGGCGTTCGAACTGCTATAAACGTTACATTCGCCCTTAAACTAGCTTAACCGGCATACAGGGGGGGAATTTCTGTTAGCATGCACTGTTTACCTAGATGCCCCCGGTATGTTTCTCTCATCTCTCTGTTTTCTTTTCCAGCCATCGCCCTTGGGGACGGCCGCCCGTGTGCCTGGGTGTGCGGGCACTCGTTCGTGAAGCGGGCCGGTGACCTATATCGGCGGTCGATTCGTGATGGGCTCCTCACCCCCCTACCATACTTCAGCTGCTTCTGGCTGGGCAGGGGGGGCCTGGGACTGGACGGAGTGCCCGGTTTGGTAAGATGGGCCCTCGAGCGGGGCATCCCCCCCCCCGACATATTTGTACTTCATGTGGGGGGCAATGACATGCGGGCACTTGGCCGCCGGAGGGTACGCTTGGGGATTCTTGAGCTCCTGGCGTGGCTGAATTCCTCACTCAACCGAAAGATGATTGCTTGGTCTTACATGATCCCGCGTCGCCGCTGGGAACGGGCATGGGAGGTCCCTTCCGATCACCTCAGCTCCGCTTTGAATGAGTCAGTGAGGAAACTCAACGGTGAGCTGGCTAAATTTGCACGGACGCCCCTGCTGCGTTGCATTAAGCACGACCGGCTGCGGTTGACATCCGACCATCTGTTTGACCCGGACGGGGTTCACCTATCGAACGCAGGCAACATGGTTTTCCTAGACTCTATCCTGACTTTCCTTCATCAAACCTTCTCTTCTGTTCCCCGCTAGGGTTGGGTGACATGAGCCGGTAGGCGCATGTCCCTGGTGGAGGTTGTACGGGGACCCTCAGGAGGTCGCTGGGAGGTTTAGCCCCGGCTGTGGACACATTTTCTGACTATGACTCTTGTGGTACGCAGCCCGGCCGGTCGGCCCGCTGGCGTTGTTCTGTAATGTTATGGTTCATTGGCTCTTACCCTGCAATGAACAGGGGGTCCCCAGCCTCGTGGAAAAATAAACGTTGGCCTATAATTCCAATCTGGTGTCATGTCCACTTTTTATTGTGTCTCTAATGTTTGTGCCTTATCTGTCCCTTGTAACCATGTGTTTATCTCTCCGGAAAGTATTCTTCCCTGCTCCCATTACTAACGACGAAGGACCCGATTGGTCCGAAGAAGCCTAATGGGAGGGGGAGGAGACGGCCCCGGAAGACCCAATCAGCAGCCACGACTTCGGAAGGGGAGGAGCTCGTGACCCCCTCTGACCGGCCACGGCGCGGGATTCCTTCTTTCCTTCCTCTCCCGCCACTCAGCCAGGACGTCGCCGGGCTCGCCAGGCAGGCGCCCCGTTTGAATCCGTGAGGAGGGACCTGCACCTCGAACTCAGCAAAGCGGCGCTGCTCGGGTGAGTACGTAGCGCTCCCTTTCACTCCACACGTGGTGTGGGGGTGTCTCAGGGCTCGGGCTCGGGGGACGGCGTCGTCCCCTGCGGTGCAGGCGAAAACGCCCGCGCTAGGCCCGGTGGGGTCTCCGTGCCCGCCCTGCCCACGGGGCGGGGGTATGCTCGTGAGGCGTGCGCTCGGGAGGCGGAGGGCTCGGGGGGCCGCGGCGGTCCCCGCGGTGTGCGCGGAAACGCGCTCGCTAGGCCCGTGGATCGGGATCCGTGAGGCGGGGAGGGAGGAATTGCAAGTGCTGCTCTCAGACAGGTGGTGTGCAGCCCTCGCGGCATCCCGCCTTGGGCGGTGAGCCTCCGTTTCATTTTAGCGTATGCGTAGAGGCCCTCTGCCTCGGGACACACTAAAATAGTGGTAGGTTCAAGTTCTGGGATAGTTATTGGTTATTGGGTAATCTTCTGGGTTTGTGGAAAATCATGGTTACTTCCCGCTCCCCCTTCCGGTGTTTCTGGGACTCAGGCGTAGAGCCGCTCGCTGTCCTCGCCCCTTGTGCCGCGCTCGCGCATCGGCGCGGAGCCCCCTCCCCTCGCCCGCGTGCTGGGGAGCCCCGCCACGTACAGGGGTGCCTCGCCGCTCGCCCACGTTCCGAGGAGAGCCTCGCTGCCGGAGCCTCGGCCCCGGCCTGGGACCCCGTTGGGGCCCGAGACCCGGGAATAAAGGGGTGCACTACGGCACCACAAGTGATTAACGGGCCGGTGTGGGGAGGCGCGGCGGGTCGGATTAGTGCCTGGATGGGATGCACGGGAAGTATGGGGCCACGAGTGGCTCACGTGCGTCCGGACTGTGCAAATGCGCGCTAGGATGATTTGGTGCCGGGAAGGTGTGCATGGGAAGTAGGTGGCCACGCGTGGCGTGCATGGGAAGTAGGTGGACGCGTGTGGCCCTCTCAAGGCGGCCACGTGCGTTCGGCTCGCATCAGGCTCGCGGGGCGCCCTCGCCAATACTCATATAGACAATTTCGGTACCCCCCATACGGCGGATGTGGATAGTTCTTGCTGTGGATGGTACTTACACTCATATATACGGGTTGGTTATCCCCCATACTGCGAGTGTGGAGAGTAGTGACGGGGGGCTCGTTCTAAGCCGGGCCCTCCTCGGGCCTCCTCACGGGGGCACGTTCTAAGCATGGGGAGGGCCGGGCCATCCTCGGGCCGCCTCCCTGGGATGGATGGACACGGCTGTACGTTGCCTTTGGTGGCACGTTCTAAGCAGGGGGAGGGCCGGGCCATCCTCGGGCCGCCTCCCTGGGACGGATGGACACGGCGGTACCTTGCCGTTGGTGGCACGGTTGGCCAGGATATGCGCAGTGCCCAGCTCACTAAAGGGGAGGGCCGGGCCATCCCCGGGCCGGGCACGCACATTCTAAGTGCGGGGAGGGCTGGGCCATCCTCGGGCCGCCTCCCTGGGAAAGAGGGACACGGCTGTACTTTGCAGTTGGTGGCACGGATGGCCATGATAGGCCCAGTGCCCAGCTCATTAAGGGGAGGGCCGGGCCATCCCCGGGCCGCCTCCCGGACATGGACGGACATGGCCCTACAGGGTGTAGGTTATGGTATGGTACAGTAGGGGGAGGGCCGGGCCATCTCCGGGCCGCCTCCCCGACATGGATGGGCATGGCTCTGGCTTATGGAATGATATAGTATGGGGAGGGCCGGGCCATCTCCGGGCCGCCTCCCAGACATGGATATGCACGGCTCTGCGTGCCCCCTGGTTGTTAGGTGGGCCTCTGCAGGCTAGGGCGCGCCACACGCAGGGGCGCTGTATGTTATGTTCTGTGCCCATTTTGAAGCACGGGAAGGGCCGGGCCATCATCGGGCCGCCTCCCGGGCACGGGCACGGCTACGGAAAGTCTGCGCCGGCGGTGCTCAGGCTACCCAGCAGTGGCCTGACCGGGCGTGTGGATTGCCGCAGCACATATTGTAATCGGACGGCAGGGTTCTCCACGAGGAGTTTGTGTGGCTGCTCGTTGGTGGTAGCTGGGGGTTTGGCCAGCTCAGGGCCGCCTTTTGGACGTCACCCGCGTGCTAACTGTGATGAATAGGTTGATATCTGTGCTGACGCTACTTTGTTCTCTTCCAGGGATTATGCCTCGCAAGAAACGGGACAACCGCGACGCCGATATGGATGACCTGATTGCGCGGCTGAATTCTAAAGGGTCCGGCTGGCTCAGGCGGGCCCTGGACG
>JAUBNV010028822.1:0-10508 GCA_032354855.1 Desmognathus mavrokoilius | reverse complement strand
CACGGTGGTGCATGAGTAAATAGCGTTATACTCACTCTCAGTCTAGTTATGGGGTAGGGCAGAGTGTACAGCTGTGCTTAAGTGGATAGATTTATACTCACGATCAGTGTAATTGGGCTGTGGAGCAGAGTACATGGTGGTGCTTGAGTGAATAGATTTATACTTACACTCAGTGTAAATTGGGGTGTGGGCAGAGTACACGGTGGTGCTTGAGTGAATAGCGTTATACTTACAATCAGTGTAAATTGGGATGTGGGTAGAGTACACGGTGGTGCTTGAGTGAATAGCTTTATACTTCTAATATATCTAGCAGGGGTGTAGGGCAAAATACAAAGTGGTGCTTGAGTAAAAAGATTTATACTCTCGATCAGTCTAATTGGGGTGTAAGGCAGAGTACACAGTGGTGATTGAGTGAATAGCTTTATACTTACTATCAGTGTACTTGGGGTGTAGCGCAGAGTACACAGTGGTGCTTGAGTGAATAGCTTTATACTCACGATCAGTGTAATTGGGGTGTGGAGCAGAGTATACAGTCGTGCTTGAATGAATAGCTTTGTGCTTACAATCAGTGTAAATTGGGGTGTGGGCAGAGTACACGGTGGTGCTTCAGTGAATAGCTTTATACTCATAATTAATCTAGCTAGGGTGTAGAGCAGAATACTCAGTCGTGCTTGAGTGAATAGATTTATACTCACAATCAGTCTATTTGGAGTGTATGGCAGAGTACACAGTGGTGCTTGAGTGATTAGCTTTATACTGAAATTCAATCTAGTTGGGATGGAGGGCAGAGTACACAGTGGTGCTTGAGTGAATAGCTTTATACTCATAATCAATCTAGCATGGGGTGTAGGGCAGAATACTCAGTGCTGCTTGGGTGAATAGATTTATACTCACAATCAGTGTATTTGTAGTATAGGAGAGCGTGCACGGTGGTGCTGGAGTGAATAGCTTTATACTCACTCAAAGTCTACTTGGTGTGTAGGGCCGAGTACACGGAGGTACCTGAGTGAATAGCTTTATACTTCCAATCAGTGTATTTGTAGTGTAGGAGAGAGTACACGGTGGTGCTTGAGTGAATAGCTTTATATACACTCAAAGTCTACTTGGGGTGTAGGGCAGAGTACACAGTGGTGCTTGAGTGAATAGCTTTATACTTACAATCAGTGTAAATTGGGGTGTGGGCAGAATACACGGTGGTGCTTGAGTAAATAGCTTTATACTCCCAATCAGAGCAGTTGGTGTGTATGGCAGACTACACAGTGGTGCTTGAGAGAATAGCTTTATACTTACAATCAGTGTAATTGGGGTGTGGGGCAGAGTACAAAGTATGTGCTTGAGTGAAGAGCTTTATACTCCCAATCAGTGCAGTTGGTGTGTAGGGCAGCGTACACAGTGGTGCTTGAGTAAATAGCTTTATACTTGCAATCAGTGTAAATTGGGGTGTGGGCAGAGTACACGGTGGTGCTCGAGTAAATGGCTTTATACTCACTCTCAGTCTAGTTATGGGGTAGGGCAGAGTGTACAGTGGTGCTTGAGTGAATACCTTTGAACTCATAATCAATCTAGCTGTGGTATAGAGCAGAGTACACAGTGGTGCTCGAGTGAATAGCTTTTTACTTATAATCAGTGTAAATTGGGGTTTGGGGCAGAGTACACGGTGGTGCTTGAGTGAATAGCTTTATATTCACTATCAGTCTAGTTGGGGTGTAGGGTAGAGTACACAGTGGTGATTGAGTGAATAGCTTTATAATCAAGATCAGTGTAATTGGGGTGTGGAGCAGAGAACACGGTGGTGCTTGAGTGAAAAGATTTATACTCCCTATCAGTCTAGTTGGGATGAAGGGCAGAATACACGGTTGTGCTAGAGTAAATAGCTTTATACTCATAATCAATCTAGCTGGGGTGTAGGGCAGAATACTCAGTGCTGCTCGAGTGAATAGATTTATATTCACAATCAGTGTATTTGTAGTATAGGAAAGAGTACACAATGGTGCTGGAGCGAATAGCTTTATACTTACAATCAGTGTAAATTGGGGTGTTGGGCAGATTACTCTGAGGTTTATGAGTGAATAGATTTATACTGCCTATCAGTCTAGTTGGGATGGAGGGCAGAGTACACAGTGGTGCTTGAGTGAATAGTTTTATAATCAAGATCAGTGTAATTGGGGTGTGGGGCAGAGTACACGGTGGTGCTTGAGTGAATAGCGTTATACTTATATTCAATCTAGTTGGGATGGAGGGCAGAGTACACAGTGGTGCTTGAGTGAATAGCTTTATACTCACAATCAGTGTATTTATAGTGTAGGAGAGAATACACAGTGGTGCTCGCGTGAGTAGCTTTATACTCGCTCAAAGTCTAGTTGAGGTGTAGTGCAGATTACACAGTGGTGATTGAGTGAATAGCTTTACACTTACCATCAGTGTAAATTGCGGTGTGGGCAGAGTACATGGTGGTGCTTGAGTGGAAAGCTGTATACTTACAATCACTGTAAATTGGGGTGTGGGCAGAGTACACGGTGGTGATTGAGTGAATCACTTTATACTCATAATCAATCTAGCTGGGGTATAGAGCAGAATACTAAGTCATGCTTGAGTGAATAGATTTATACTCACTATAAGTGTATTTGTAGTGTAGGAAAGAGTACACAGTGGTGCTTGAGTGAATAGTTTTATACTCCCAATCCGTGCAGTTGATGTGTAGGGCAGAGTACCCGGTGGTGCATGAGTAAATAGCTTTATACCGACTCTCAGTCTAGTTGGGGTGCAGGGCAGAGTACACAGTGGTGCTTGAGTTAATCACTTTATTATCAAGATCAGTGTAATTGGGGTATGGAGCAGAGTACACAGTGGTGCTTGAGGTAATAGCTTTATACTCACTAAAAGTCTACTTGGGGTGCAGGGCAGCGTACACAGTGGTGCTTGAGTGAATAGCTTTATACTCACTATCAGTCTAGTTGGGGTGTAGGGCAGAGTACACAGTGGTGATTGAGTGAATAGCTTTATAATCAAGATCAGTGTAATTGGGGTGTGGGGCAGAGTACATGGTGGTGCTTGAGTGAATAGCTTTATACTCCCATTCAGTCTAGTTGGTGTGTAAGGCAGAGTACACGGTGGTGCTTGAGTGAATAGCTTTATACTCCCATTCAGTCTAGTTGGGATGTAGGGCAGAGTACACAGTTGTGCCTGAGTGAATAGCTTTATAATCAAGATCAGTGTAATTGGGGTGTGGGGCAGAGTACACGGTGGTGCTTGAGTGAATAGCTTTATACTTAAATTCAATGTAGTTGGGATGGAGGGCAGAGTACACAGTGGTGCTTGAGTGAATAGCTTTATACTTACAATCAGTGTAAATTGGGGTGTGGGTAGAGTACACAGTGATGCTTGAGTGACTAGCTTTATACTCATAATCAATCTAGCTGGGGTGTAGGGCAGAATACTCAGTGCTGCTCTAGTGAATAGCTTTATATTCACTATCAGTCTACTTGGGGTGTAGGGCAGATTACACGGTGGTGCTCGAGTAAATAGCTTTATACTCACTCAAAGTCTAGTTGGGGTGTAGGGCAGATTACACGGTGGTGCATGAGTAAATAGCGTTATACTCACTCTCAGTCTAGTTATGGGGTAGGGCAGAGTGTACAGCTGTGCATAAGTGGATAGATTTATACTTTATATATATATAATATATCTAGCAGGGGTGTAGGGCAAAATACTCAGTGGTGATTGAGTGAATAGCTTTATACTCACTAGCAGTCTACTTGGGGTGTAGGGCCGAGTGTACAGTGGTGCTTAAGTGCGTAGATTTAAACTCACGATCAGTGTAATTTGGGTGTGGAGCAGAGTACACGGTGGTGCTTGAGTGAATAGCTTTATACATTTATTAAATCTAGTTGGAATGGAGGGCAGAGTACACAGTGGTGCTTGAGTGAATAGCTTTATACTTATATTAAATATAGTTGGAATGGAGGGCAGAGTACACACTGGTGCTTGAGTGAATAGCTTTATACTTATATTAAATCTATTTGGGGTGTATGGCAGAGTACACAGTGGTGCTTGAGTGAATAGATTTATATTCACAATCAGTGTATTTGTAGTGTAGGAGAGAGTACACAGTGATGCTTGAGTGAATAACTTTATACTCTCCATCAGTCTAGTTGTGGTGTATGGCAGAGTACACAGTGGTGCTTGATAGAATAGCTTTATACTTACAATCAGTGTAATTGGGGTGTGGGGCAGAGTACACGGTGGTGCTTGAGTGAATAGCTTTATACTCGCAATCAGTCTAGTTGGGAGTATAGGGCAGAGTACACAGTGGTGCTTGAGTGAACAGCTTTATACTTATATTCAATCTAGATGGGATGGAGGGCAGAGTACACAGTGATGCTTGAGAGAATAGCGTTATACTCCCAATCAGTGCAGTTGGTGTGTAGGGCAGAGTAGACAGTGGTGCTTGAGTGAATACGTTTGTACTCATAATCAATCCAGCTGGGGTGTAAGGCAGAGTAGACAGTGGTGCTTGAGTGAATACCTTTGTAATTACAATCATTGTAAATTGGGGTGTAGGGCAGAGAACACGGTGATGCATGAGTAAATAGCTTTATACTCACTCTCAGTCTAGTTGGGGTGTAGGGCAGAATATTCAATGCTGCTTGAGTGAATAGCTTTATACTTATATTCAATCTAGTTGGGATGGAGGGCAGAGTACACAGTTGTGCTTGAGTGAATAGTTTTATACTCAGTATCAGTCTAGTTGTGGTGTAGGGGAAAGCACACAGTGGTGCCTGAGTGAATAGCTTTATACTCAGCCTAGTTTTTTTTTTTTAATAATAAAAATATTCTTTATTGGCTATTCGCCTTAAAGAAAAACAACAGCAAGGAAAACAAATACTAAAATTTTACAGAAAAGAAAAAGCGAAAGTCAACATAATTTAAAATGTGTATCACAATACATAAGGATTGAGAATTTTACCACAGTTATAATTACATTTGAGGAATTCATGCATCTTAACTTTCCAAGATTCTTTAACAAACATTAATATACGACTAATGATTGTAATGTCACTAATATTTAAAAGGTTTGTCAACTGTGCTTGATTATCAATAGGAACAACATGTCGTATATACTGATCAATCCAGTTTTTGCGTAAATCCGCAAGGTGAAAACAATCAAAGAAGAAATGATAAATATCATCAATGCTGCTCAGATTACAAGTACATAGCCGCATTTGATCAACAATCCCCAGTCTTGAACCAAGAAAGGTTAAAATCGGTAGATATCCCAGTCTCACCAATAGAAACTGTCTCATCATATTAAGGGAGCTTGCGGACAGAATATAAGACTCAGTTCCAAGACATTTTTTAATTACAAAAAAATGTTGTAATGAAGATAATGCCTGAAGACGGGAAATATCCCTCTGCTGGGCATGATCTTTCATTAATGGTCGAAGATTACAAGTACCCACATTGGAACAATATCTATCATAAAATGCACCATTGTTCATACCGAAAGAATCGATGCATTCTAGCCACTGATTGGCCATGATGTGTGATTTTTCTCTAGCTAATGAACATTTCATTTCGTAAAAACACCAATTGACCGGGCAGTCACCAGTAGAGTTTTTTAAGGTGGATCTGAAATTCAAAAATTTAAGGGCAGCCTTATGGGATAATGAAATCATATCTAGTTCTAAACGAATAGCACCGATAGGGATAGAACGAGGCAAGAACAAGGCTCGCTTCAAGGCTTTAGACTCCAAGCTTTCCAATTCATTCCAAACCCTAAAACCCCACAATTCTGCCCCGTACAAAACAGTTTGCACAACCTTACTTTCATACGCACGAATTAGGGGTATGATGGAATCCCCCCCGTGTGTTTTATTAAAGGAGCATAATCCGTGAAGGAAGGAGTTCCCCTTCTTTATGTTCATGGACAAATGAGAATTCCAATGCATGTTTTTGGAGAACAAAAACCCTAAATATTTATATTCGGGTACATTAACCAGAGTGGTTCCATTAATCCTCCAACTAAATTTGTCAGGTTTCCTGCCAAACTGCATAGTAACAGTTTTGGTGGAGTTGATTAGAAGACCATTATTATTTGCATATTTGGCAAGGACATCAAGCTTACGTTGTAACCCCACTCTGGTTCTGTCAAGGATAATAAGATCATCAGCATATGAGAGAATGTCGATGCGGTGTTTATTTGCATACGGGGGAAAACAGTGGGTGGTTGCTAAAAGTTCCGGAAGATCGGCTAGGAATAAATTAAAGAGGGACGGAGCTAACACACATCCCTGCTTCACCCCCTTCGTGGTCCGCAACTTCTCAGTGACCTCTCCCTTATTACCATAACGGATATTTGCCCAGGTGTCAGTATGTAAGGCAATAATTGATTTGAGCAGACCTGCTGGAATTCCCAGATTATGGAGCTTTGACCAAAGTTGTTGGCGGGGAATATTATCAAAAGCGGAAGAAAAATCAACATAACAAACATAAAGATGGCTGTCAATAGCTGTATATTTATGGACTAGGTAGCTCAGAGTGAAAGCTAAGTGGGCAGTAGATGACCCTTGTCGGAAGCCACCCTGGGTTGGATGAAGGATGTTCATGCCCCGAACCCAATTTTCCAATTCAGTCAGTAAGTACTTCCCGTATATTTTCCCCAATATATCCTGAAGTGCTATAAGGCGGAAAGACTTAGGATCCGTCTTACAACCCTTCTTAAAGACTGGGAAGAGAGTGGCCCCCCTCCATTCTTTGGGGACCCGCCCCGTGTCTAAGAAATAGTTGAACAGAGGGCACAGCAAGGAGGCCCACAAATTGATGTTAATTTTGAAAAGTGCGGGTGGAATGCCGTCAGGGCCGGCAGCCCTGGACTTGCAAACACTAAGAATACAGTTCATAATGTCGCTAGGTGTGCAATGACCAACCCCTTTCTGCCTGTCGCCAGTTACTGTGGTAATATTTGTAACATCATATGACCCAAACATCTCAATCAAATGCGATTCCCAAATAGAACATGCAATATTTGAAGATAAGTCAGAGCCTCCACCAGAGTTAAAATACCCTTGCGCAGTACGCCAAAAATACCTTGGATTATTATTGGTAATGGCTTTTGTCATAAGCTCCCAGTTTTCTACATGGAACCAACGTTTTTTGGTAGCAAGGAGAGCTTTGTAATTACGCTTTGCATTTACTAATTGGGATGATGTGAAGTCGGGGCTTCCTCTAAGTTGCGCAGTGTATTTACGGAGTGCCTTTTTGGCCGCCAAACAATCCGAGTCGAACCAGTGTCTAATGGGCTTAGTATAGGGATAGGAAATAGTGGTGGAGAATACAGTAAGTAAATTATTTATCATCTGGCTGTAAAAAAATGATAAGTCCCCACCCGTATTAGCAGCGATGTGAAGCATCGATTCAAGCCAGCTGCTAAGTTCCCAATCAGATAGCTTGTTCATATTGATTTTACAACGATTACTGACAGTTACACCTTGAAAATGAGCTTGTTGTTTCCCTCTGATGGGTACTAGATCAATTACCACACGGAGGAGTGAATGATCACTGGCAGTGGTGCTAATACATTCAAATTTTTGAACCAAATTCCAAGATAATTTGTCAACAAAAAAATAGTCGATTATACTTTCGGATACACCTCTATGAAAGGTGTAACCTGCAGGGGTGTCACCACACATACGTCCATTTAATGGATATAAACAGTATTCATAGAGAAGCTGTAACCACTTTTTCGAATTTGGGCTCAGACGTTTCCCCTTAAGAGAACTAGGTAACACTAAGTCGGGGAAAGTGTCTGCAAAAACTAAATCATCAGGGACAAGCCCACGATCAAACAGCCACATATTGAAATCACCGGCTAGTAAGACACAACAATGCGGGTTAGTTGACAGCATAGATTCTAGAACTTTAAGTGCATTATCTAACAATTTGTTACCTTTATTTAATAACTGAGGGTTTAAGTATACATTTACTAAAATCAAATGAACTTGAGCAGAAATCTTAAATTTAACTGCTAAAATGGAACTCGTATGAATGCAAGTTGTTACATACTCCCATTTCAAAGAAGTTGCTATGAGCAGGGCAAGGCCACCTGAATTATGCCCCTTTAAGGTGCTTCTAGCATTGACAGAAAAACAAATAAAGTTGTCTAATAAAAGAGGTGAAGCCTCCCACGTCTCCTGCAAAAAGATTATATCAGCTGTGGAGCAAGAGTTAACCCAATCAGAGGATAGAATGGCGCTGGTGAACCCTGCACAGTTCCATGAATATATTGTAAGATGTGGATCCAATATAGGCTGAGGGTTGGTAATGGGCCTGGGCCCGACCGGCACAGGCGATGGTATGGCCTTTAGTTACCAGTCTGGGTTATCAGATTCTCTTCTATGTGCACAAGGTGATGGCAAAACATGATCGTGCACTAATTGGGCTACAGAGTGTCCAGCGGGTAATCCTACTGAATCGTTAACCCGGTGCCAGGGTACTAATTTCGCTGGTTCACACTTTCGCCGTGCTGGGATATGAAGGGATCTTGTCTGTCGAATTTCTTCCAGACGATTGAATTCGTGGATCAGTCTTGCAGTATCCCACTCCACATGGATGCCGAAGTACATGAAGACAGCACAATTGGTGGTTATAGTATCACGCAGATTGATGTTAGCTAGAGTTAGCAAAGTTGTCTCCCTGTAATAACTCTGTTCATCGGATACAAAGTCAACACTTTCAAGCAGTGAGGTGGTCACTGCTGAGAGTACGGAATCACGGGCACATAGAGCAAGAATTGTCCCGCGGTTCACATAAACTTCCCGCCCCAAGCTATCATACACTGGATGAAGAGGGACTAAGAGAAGTGACCGGTGAGCTTTTTCACGTAGAACAGAGTCAGATTGATGATGAAAGTCCTTTACAACTGAAGAAATTTGACATGTAGTGAATCGGGACCGGTCACTTGTATGGGGAAAAACAGTGTTATCTCTTAGACATTCACGGGGACGGGTTGTTGTAGCCATAGCTTGGCGGTTGTCACCGAGGGCTCTCGCAGACTGAATAGGGGGGACAATGACCGCTGCTGAAGCAGATGGATTCAAGTCGGCTCGGACTAGCCGGTCGACATGCGGTCTACCAATATCAAAACTATGGCAACGAGCCCGTATAGAATTGTTAACAGGTGATTGCTGAGCAGTTGCTGGCTGATCAGAAGAGAGAACATTATGTGAAGTAGTGCAGCGTCTCTTTTCAAGGGGTTCACTGGAGACGTTTGGTAACTGTTGAAAACTGGTTGGGCCATTATGTGGCAAAGAAGAGGGAGGACAAACACCCTCAAATAGCCCGTACACTCTTGGGCAGTTGTCAGCCCCACAACTACTCACGGCTGGGCCGGTTCGCTGTGGCAGAAATGAATCATATACGCAACTAGATGGACCAATCGTGTTCGGAACACCGGCATCGACTACAGTGTGGCCGACAGCTGCAGACTGGGCGAGAGTAGTAGAGATAACATTGGGACGGATGGAATCTTGGATATTCTGGCCCATGGGCCCCTGAGTGGTGAGTTGAGATGGTAGATCCTGATTGGAGATCAATTCGGGACTGCTGTTCAAGACATTAAGTTGGGGTAAGATGGAATCATTATGTAATTCTGTTTGAATCCCCACATTTGTAAGGGTGGGTTTAGCGATCTGCTGTGTGTTGAGTAACATTAACTTCTGTGTGTTTTTCAAGGTATGGACCCCGTTGTCTTTGATGGTGTTTGATGTCCCCTTTAAGTCTAGAAAGGCCTTTTCAAAATTGGTCAGACGATCATCAAGTTTAGCAAGAGTTTTTTGCACTAAGGCATTTTGTTTGCTTGCTGCAACTTGAGAATTTAAAATCGCATCGATCAGTTTTTCCTGAACTTTGATTTGGCCGGTGGTCAACTCAGCAAGAGAGTTTTTCAATAGCTGGATCTCAGAAATAATTAGATGGGGAAGATGACCTGGAGTGCCAGGGGCTTGAAATGCTGACATCTCGCTGACATTACCGCGTAGATCGGCTCTTGAAACATTTAGCCAAACGTCACTGGTATGGATTGAATCAGCGGCGACCACAGACGTATAAGCATGCTGGCTAACAATACTTTGAGAAAAAATAGGTGTGCTATTAGTGGCATTAGGAATCGAGAGAGGTTGATTTTCAGTGGAAAAAACTTCATCTGGAAAGAACAGAGAGTCGACTTGATTACCTGCACTGTATATTGCGGCCAAGGAATCGTCGTTATCCGAATTCAACAGTTCAATTTTGCTATTATTACCATCGAGTGGGTCACGTAAGTGTGGAGTACGAGATTTCACCACTCTCTCGGCAGATTGTGAAACTAGGAATTTAGTTAATGATCCCTGGCGCCAACCAGACAGGTCAGGCTTGCCTTTCAATGCCGCTTTTTGATCAGCCACTTTTTTTGACTGCGCTCGAGTTAAAGGCGCATCTACGGTACTGACTTCAATATCAGCTGCAGGGGCATC
>JAUBNV010027717.1:0-10556 GCA_032354855.1 Desmognathus mavrokoilius | reverse complement strand
ATGTCAGTTTTCAGAGAAGCAGTATTTATCGTTCTAGTCAATGTCGGCCAGGTCACTAAATAAGGGGTTGGTGATGTGTGCAGTGTCGGTTCAAGCTGGGACGATACTAGAAAAAAGGGGTGTTTTGAGATCTTCCCTGATCCAAATTGCAGAGCCTCTCAGTTTGGAGTGCGCACACTTGAATGGGATTCTCTCATCTAGAGGAGGACTATCTCATTTTCGAACACTCCAACATGGTGTATATCGCCAGACACAAGTTGGGAATAACCAGGAATTTTAGAATTATTACAATGACGTGTGGGCACAGGTTCTCTATCTAGCCAACATTGCTGATGCATTGCTGGGCAGTGGATGGTATTTAAACGAAGAATGTTTTGGCCAGTTTTTTTAAATCAAACTGCCAGGCCAGCTGCTGTTCAACCAGGTTGGTTTGTTTGTTTTATAATCCCTTTAGTATAAGAGTGTATAGCTTATATCTACTCCCATGCACTAAAACAGTGAATGTTTTGGAGATACATGGTGCTCCCCCTTATCTGTGACAGGTCAAGAAAGCCAGGCAATTTCTAAAGAAAAGCTGCAGGGAGGGAAGATGGCTGCCAGAGGGAAGATGGCCGCTGGAGGGAAGATGGCCGCCGCGGGAACGGACAAGCCGGCTGGACTCCCCTCCTTTTCTCTCTCATGTAATTGAAGGCTTCGATCCAGCTAAGGGGTTATGCTGTGGAGTTTGTTTTTACCTGGGAGCGATAGGAAGCTCCGATGTATCTGGCGGGAGCAGATTGTGCGCGAGCACGCTCGCACCTGGCGAAGGAACTGCGGGAGAGCAGCCTCGGGAGTACGGAGGATGCGAGGAGTGGAAGCAAATCGGATCTCCGGCTCCGGAAGATGCTGTGGGAGTGTGCAGAGCACAGGGCCAGAGGCCCCAGTGGCAGAACTACAAACGAGGTGAAAGGAGGGGCGAGGAGGCGCAAGGAGTAACGTACAGCCCGGTGAGTCGGGAGCAAGGGGCGGTGAGGGAGACCAGCAAAAGATCAGACGAGAGGAGAATTACCCTGAGGTAGTGAGCAACTTCACTTTTGATGGTGGAAGGTTGGAGGTGGAGACGGAGGCGGGGGAAAAGAGACTGGGGGAGGACTGGAGGAGGGTGAGTGACGAGGGGCTTCCCTGTGAGAGGACAGCACTGCCAGTGGGGGTTGAGATCCCAAGCAGTAGAAGCATAAGCAGCGCACAAGAATGCCCTCACTTTTTATTTTCAGGTTGGGCAGAAGAATATAATTTTTAAAAAACTGGGGGTGGGGCTGACAGCCTCCCCTAGTCGAGGTGGCCTCAAGAAACCCTGTAGAGGCAAACAAGCAATGCCCCTAAAACACAAGAAGGAGCCCTAAAAGAAATTGGTGGTTCAGGTAAACTATCACAACAGTGTAAAGCAAACAAAATCTCAGACTTATTTTCTAAGAAGAAGGAGAAGGAGAGAGGAAAAGATAGGAGAGGGAAAAAAAGGGGGGGAAGAATTAATCATATCAGCGCTTCGTACATAAAATGTGCACGGCGCCCCATTATTCAACAGTGTGCACGTGTAAAACAATTCAGATCCCCTACCTGCCAATCGCGCAACTCCCTTAGCCCATCAATTATCTTACCTGTTCAGGAGAAGCAGCCAGAGTTAATGAGCCAAGCAACTTGCAACAAAAGCCCATTACAGCGCTGTATTTTACTGGATCATTCATATAATCAATCACCCCATCTCAACAACATGGATGACAAGAGCCCTTCCACCTCTTATGCTGTCGTTACAGCCAAAACAACCAGCAAAAAAGACTTTATCTCATCTCCTACACAAGCCATTAAAAGACAAAAAAGTGAATTAACATCCCCCTTGAAGCACAGGAATGAAGACGAATATATGAAAGACCACTTTAACATTATACTCGAAAAACTAAAAGCTCTAAACCCTTTTATAGAAAAAAACAACAACCATTTGCAGGCTATTGAAAACAAATGGGGTGTTCTAGAAAATTGTTGGATCTACCGGGACTTGGTGGAGAGAGAGGAATATGGAACCCACTTCACACCCCCATGCCAGTCAACTGGACCGAGCATAGGAGAAAAAGGGGGCTCCAGCCAGGAACCAGTGAACATCCTGGAAGTCAGCACCTGTAAAGACATAACAGGAGACAAAGGATTAAATGTAGTCCCTATACTGGGAAGGCTCCAGAATTTAGGTGTCAGAACTGCTCTTATGCTCACCAATGAGAACCCCCAGTATGGTATACCAGGTGTGACTATAACTTGTCTGAGAGGCCACCTCAGACAGCATGATGGAGGGCGTGCCATATTCATAATCAGTAAACAGGCCGAGGTCATAACAAGGTATCAGGTATGCAGAGGTACAGGCCAGGACTAAACGTAGACAGGTAATGCAGGCAGGATCAGCAACAAGGATCAGATGTGCAGAAGTACAGACCAGGACTAGACGTAGACAGGTAAATGCAGGCTAAGTCAGGCAACACTAAGTCAGACAGACAGGATACGGGGGCGTGGCTTGACCGTCACGCATGATGGCTGCCTAACCCGAGAGCTCCCGTTCTCCTCGGAGTTTTTGCTCACTATGGCATAAAAAAAAAAAAGAAAATGCAGAGTGAAGTCATCACTTCTTAGACGGGAAGAAGTGTGGGAGACGCTGGAGAAATTACAGAGCGGAGATATGCAGCAGAAGTAAATAAACAAGGCCGCGTGCGACGGCTGAGGGAAGCCTGAAGCTGGCAGCGAGGTCACAAGGTCGAGTGTTATAAAACAAAGAGACGTTGACAGGCCTGCCAGAGGTGAATATATTTTGTGCGGCAGCTGAAAAGAATGTGTGTGACTGCTACCTGACAGAGAGTGCCAGGCTGAAATTGAAAGTATTTATGACAGGCCTGTTAATGGAAGGCAGCTACGTAGGCATGAAGAAGAGTCTGAATGGAGCATCTGCCGGGCTGAGACTGTGAACAATTTCAGTTTTATTTTGTCAGCAGCAGTTTTAAGGCCTCCCATGGGGGAGGAGAAATAAACATCCAGCAGTCTGCCTGAAAGGTTACTGAATAAAAAATACTATCTCCTGAAGAGATTGCAACTTGTGGTTTCAAGTGTTCGCTGAAGGAAAGAGAGGAGAAAAAGAAGAGAGAGAAGGGAAAAAAGAGAGGGAAGAAAGTGAAAGGAAAGGGGAAAGAGATTAAAATAAAGGCAAATAGAGGAGCACGCTGGCGAAATAGGAGCAGAGAGGACAACCGAGGTCGCTTACTACAGTTGAGAGGAGAACAGGAGTGGAACTCGTCGCAGTGCCTCAGGAGTGGTTCTGTGCTTAACCTGGCGTGCGTGACGCACTGTGAATGAGTCAGCGTGTGAGGAAAACAAAGGGCGCCTTGTCTGACAGGCAGGAAGTTTTGTAGCTCTGACAGTCCAGTTGGTGAGGGTGAGGCACGGGTGTCTGAGGCTGGGGAGGATTTCATCTGAGGAGGACGACGAGCTGCTAATTCATAGGGCGCTGCTTTCACTTTCTATTACATATACTGCTTCCTATGTCCTCTCATTGAAAAAGAGATTTCCGGCCCAGTGACATAGATGGACTGTTGCTGAACTTTGTACAACACATATGGAAAACATTTGAAAGGGCAATATAAATACAAGAAATGGAACAGTGATCGGAGGGAGGAAGGGAGGAAGAGGAAAAGCGTTCTTTTTCTTCTCTATTTCTGCATGGTGATATGTTTAAACCTCATTGTATTTAAAGAATACTCTAAGTGATTAAGTATACTACTGTAGAGGTGTTTGTAGTTTATACATAGAGTATTAGTGTGTACTACTAAAAAATTGTGGAAAATTGTAAAAATTGTGTCAGAAACCTTAAAGAATTTAGATCTGTGACTATAACTGTTCGTTGTAAGGGTTAAAGAAAGGGGAAGAGAGAGAAAGGAGAGAGGGGGAGAGAGAAAAGAAGAGGGAAAAGGGAGTGAGGGCTAAGAAGGGGAAAGAAAGAAAGAAGAGAACATGTCTTCTAGTAAAGATGTAGAGAATGGAACACCTGTTATAACACTCCCTAAACAATCCAAAACTGGATTAAAAAAAGATACCCCGGCTAAGAGATCTAAATCGGGGGCAGATTCACCTCCTTTTGGTAAATTTGTAGACGATACAATTTTAGATAATATTTTACATAAATTGGACGCATTACAACCGTATTTGGAAAAAGTGAATACGCGTCTTGACTCCATGGATGTAAAACTATCAAAAATAGATTCCAGATTTAATGAGGCTGAACAGAGAATTAATGTTCTAGAAAACTCAGTTGACGAAATAACTTTGTTACAAAAAAAAGTTTTCACACTTGAAAAAATGTGTCAAAATAATGAGGACAGAAATCGCAGAAACAACCTACGCCTCTACAATATTCCTGAAAATACGGAAAAGGGGGATCTTTGCACCTTTTTTGCAGAGTTTTTGTCAAAATTATTAAATCTGACAGTACCATTAGACATTCAGGATGCACATAGATTGGGCCCAAAACCAACAGGTGCTGTTTCAAATAAACCAAGAGGTGTTATTTTATATTTCTTACAACGAAAACACGTGAACATAGTTATGGAAGCAGCTAAGAAAATAGATAAAATAATTTGGATGAGTCAACAAATATATATTAACAGAGATCTCTCAAAAACTTCTGCTGACAACAAAAAAGCCTTTCTAAATATGAGACCTGTATTTAAAAAACACAATATGAGATACGGTTTCATACATCCCTCAAGTTTTAAAATCACTCATAATTCGGTCACAAAGGTCTACGACAATATTGATGATTTGAGAACTTTCCTATTTAATGCCACCACTGACGAAATGGACACTTCGGCTCCATCCATGTCAACCACGATTAAATGAAATAAAAATTTGAAATTTATGACGAAACTTGTATGTTTCCTCTAAAAAGAGGAAGAGGGAAAAAAAAAAATAATAATAATACATTTTCTTTTTTTTTGTGAAATATCAGAAGAAGCATGAGGATATTTCATACGTCTGTGTTAACTTCTTTAATACTTCCTTCAATTTGAGTAATATAATTAAAGTTTACCAAATTCATTATTTTATTTTTGAGCAAAGGAGAAGAGCATACGTCTTGGCTCTAGTTTTTAATATTTTTTTTATAGATGAACAATATAATGTAAGCTTATCAAATACAGTATTTCATTTTTGTTCGAAGGAAGGGAAAATTGAGAGAAATAAAAGACATCTCAATACATGCTCCGAGGGACGAGTCCCTCTCTTTGGGCCGCTAGATTGCTACCAGTCCATTCACAATGCGCCAAAAGATCTTTTTGATGAGCCTTAAGATTACCCACCTTCAGTGGTTTCTGGGTTCATCCTTTTATACTCATTTTTTTATTTATTTTTTACTTCTATTTTTATTTTTATTTTTATTTTTTCTACCTCAGATATACGTTCTATTTTTGCTAATGAATGGGAAAACACCCTAATGTCTATTTGTGTTCTTCTCTATATGGACTGCTGGGATTCGAATATACCACATATTCAAGAGTTAATGTATTTAATTCCAAAGAAATCTAAAATGTTAGGAACCCCGATAAATTATAGAACATGTTATTAATGTCAATATGCTTATACTTATTGTATGAAATATTCTATAACATATGCACACGCATATGCCTAACTATAAGATATATGCGCAAGTGGACAAAAATAGATTTAAAAAAAAATATGATAGATAAATCTATTATCAGATGGTTAACTTTGGTCTATGTATTAAGTAAATGTTTATTTTATTCTGATGATTGTCTTATATATTCAATGTCTAATACCAATTATTTTTTTAAGAAGTCATTGGATAAACAAAACAAATCTTACTTTTCATAAAATATGAATATTACTATTAGTTCATGGAATGTAAAGGGTCTACATGTTAGGTCGAAAACTCAAAAGATGATACAATTTTTGAAAAACAAAAATACAGATATTATTTTATTACAAGAAACGCACACTAATGATCTTAATTCAGCCAAAATAAAGCATAAAGCATATGAGAACAGTGTTTGGTCACCAGGAGATGGTAAAAGAAATGGTGTTGTCACGTTAGTACATAAAAGATTACACTCTACATTAATCAATTCCAAAGTTGATACCGAAGGTAGATGGGCCATTTCAGAGCTACTTATAGACTCAATTAAATTGGTGGTATTTAATATATATGCACCTGTAAATTCGGAAGTTAATTTTTGGCATCAAATTAGAAACCTTATTGTACAGTATCCGAATGAATCACTTATCTTGGGTGGTGATTGTAATTTTCCTATGGATATTTTTTTAGATCGAAGATCCAAGTGTCGTTTTTCTTATACGGACAGATATAGACAATTCAAAAAGTGTATATCAGACTCAGGCCTTTACGATTCATGGCGTACATTACATCCAACAGATATTGACTTTTCTTTTTACTCTGCAGCCCATAATTCATATTCAAGACTTGACTATCTATTTGTTTCCAAATCTTTACTAAATTCTATCACCAATGCTATAATTCATCCTATTATTCTATCTGATCATGCTCCAATCTCTTTTTCAGTTGATTTAAATGGCAAATCTATAAAAAATAACACATGGCGATTTAACAATTATTTATTACAGGATAACAATTTCTTAGAATTGATTAAAAACACCTGCTCAGAGTATTTTAATAACAATCTACCCACTGACACAAACATAGAAAATAATTGGGATTGTTTAAAATCAGTTATAAGAGGACAAATCATCTCTTATGTGAATAACAAAAAAAAGACCTGGAATGACAATAAAAACACTGAATTAAATAACATTAAGAATGCTGAGAAAAAATATAGAGACAGTAATTCATATTTAGACCTACAGAATTTATTATCATTAAAATTTGAATTCAATAAAAAGGAATCGTTTGCGGCAGACATTACGATATTGAAATCCCAAGCTAAATTTTATGCTGAAGGTTCAAAAACAGGTAAGCTGCTAGCAAATTTTGTTAAATACAGAAAAAACAAAAAACTCATTGGAAGTATTATGACGGAAGATGGAAAGACTTTAACTAAAGACAAAGATATTTTAACAGCTTTTGAGAAATTTTATACTCAATTATATTCCTCTAAAATTAATAAAAATTCCCAGGATATTAAATCTTTTCTAGACAAAATACCGAGACAGCAATACCCATTA
This sequence comes from Desmognathus mavrokoilius, assembly GCA_032354855.1. NCBI lineage: Eukaryota > Metazoa > Chordata > Amphibia > Caudata > Plethodontidae > Desmognathus > Desmognathus mavrokoilius. Next base: position 3,332 of record JAUBNV010027717.1, on the reverse strand, counting down.
GTTGATTTTTCCAAATTGAACGATCCCATACATATTAATGAGATTCAAAAAGCTATACTGAATATTAAAAAACAAAAAGCGCCTGGACCAGATGGCTTTACTGTTGAATATTATTCCATGTTTCAAAAAATTTATATTCCGCAGCTTAAAACGTTGTTCGATTATTTAATTCTAAATAAATCCTCTAAAGGTACTTTTTCACAAGCGCATATACATGTATTTCCTAAATCAGGAAAAGACGAAAGAATAGTTGGTAACTATCGCCCTATTTCACTAATAAATTTGGAATGTAAGATATTTGCAAAAATTTTAGCGACTAGATTAGACTCTTTACTTCCATTATTGATTAGAAATGATCAAGTAGGATTCATAAAAGGGAGATTAGGTTCTTGGAATTCTAGACTATTATGTAATGTTATTGCTTCAGCTGAAACGTTAAGAAAGTCTTGGTGTGCAGTATCTCTTGATGCTGAAAAAGCTTTCGATTGCTTAGAGTGGCCATATTTGATGGAAGCATGTAAATGGCATGGTATACCCTCTACATATATGGAATATGTTAATATATTATATTCTTCACCAAAAGCAGCGATAAAAATAAATGGTTTAACTTCCCCATTTTTTTCATTAAATAGGGGTACTAGACAAGGTTGTCCCCTTTCCCCATTGCTTTTTGTTCTAGCGTTGGAACCATTTCTTGAATCCATTAGAATTAATAAATCCATTGTAGGTATTGAGTGTAATAAATGCCATATTAAACTCATGGCTTATGCTGATGATGTACTGTTGTTTCTTTCGGATCCATTAAATTCCATACCTAATCTACTAGTGGAGATAAACAAGTACGCTGAATTTTCAGGATATAAACTAAATATAAATAAATCAGAGGTATTCCCTCTAAATAGAATTTGCTCTAATTCATTAACTAATTCATTTGGATTAAAAAAGGAATTAAATTCTATCACCTATTTGGGAATTGCATATGGGTCTAGTATTAAAGAAACTATTACTCTTAACTCCATTAAAGTGATTGATAAAGTTAAAAACTTAATAAACTCATGGTCACCACTAATGCTAACCTGGTGGGGACGTATTGAATTAGTAAAAATGATGATTACTCCTGTGATTAATTATACTCTTTTAATGTTACCTCTTAAATTTCATATGAAACATTTTTTTGACAAAATTGATACTTTAATTTCAAAATTTATTTGGAACAATAAACGAATAAGAATTTCGTTAAAAAAACTTCAAGAACATAAAAAATTTGGTGGTATTCAGATTCCCAATTTTAAGAACTATCAAAAAGCTTTTATAGTTTCTTCAACAGCTTGGTGGTGGGCGAATACACAGGTCCAAGTACATTCATCTCCGAGATGGTTAGATTGGGAAAAGAATATTATTACCCCAATTGAGATTTCAACATATTTGTCCACTAATATTTCACGTTCTAAACATAGTGACATTATTTTGAAAAACTGTAAAAATATCCTTTTATCAAATCAATTTAATTTTAATCCTAACAATCTATCTAAATATATTTCATTATGGTCAAATCCTTTGATTCAAATAAATCATAAAGCTATTAGATGGAAGGAATGGATTGATTGCAATATTTATTCACTGGATCAATTAATGCACAATTCTAAAATAAAATCATTTAACCAATTACAGATTGAATTCCTTATTCCATCAGCACAAAGATACAGATATATCATACTTTCAAATTTGATTTCACATTTAATTCCAAGGGTGGATTTAATAAATGATATAAATAACAAAGCCAAACATTTTATTCGACTTTTGAATACATTTCCTTCTGCCAGTACAATTTACAATATTTTGAGATTAGAAAATAGGTTGACTAATAATTTAATTATTGCCAATATTTGGTTTCCCTATTTAATCCAATTAAATTTATTAGATGAGTTACCCAATATTTGGACTAGATTATTTAAAGCTTCTATTTCCGCGACAATCTCACAAACGCTATTTTTTACTGCACATAATGCTTTTTATACACCGTCTAAATTGGCGAAATTTAAGGCTGATTGCTCAAATAAATGTCTTAGATGCCAACAAGAGGATGCAAATCTAATTCATGTACTATTTGGTTGTCCAGAAATTAAAAATTATTGGCAAGACATTTTAGATAAAATTAAAGTGATATTTAAAATTAATTCTAATATCACTTTGATGGATTTATTAATTGACACACTACAATCTCATACTATTATACCACCTATTAATATACAATTACTTGACATTTTTATTGCCATTGGAATTAAAACTATAACAATTAATTGGTTAAATCCAACTCCTCCCACAATAAGAGAATGGTGGAATCGCTTATGTGACTTTCATAAACTAGAAAAAACATATGCAAATAACATAGATAGACATAGAATTAATAAGTTTTTAAAAATGTGGTCCCCACTTCATACATATCTAAATATAGAATAAAATATTTATTATGATTATTTTTTATTTGTTTTCTTTCTTTTTTTCTCTTTCTTTTTCTCTTTCTTTTTTGTAATTTGATGGTCTACTTCTTGCTTTACCTTGCTACATTTATAAAATATATATTATCCCTGTATATAAAATATACATACATATTTTTTGGACAATGGACATATAGAATTGATTGGGAAAAATTATTCTTTTAAATGTATATTCATTATATGAAAAACTTATCAAACAAAAAACTATGTGTATTAGAGTTTTATATTTCCTGTTTTTTTCTTTTTTCTTTAGTGAAAGAGTTATAAAGGATTTATTTATCTGAATATGAAACATTTCTAAGGATATATGCGGATGACATTATTGTCTTAGTTCATTATTAAAATGTTTATACGTTTATTTAAATATGTAATTTAAAAACGATTCTGTTTCTGTATATATTAATATATAATATGTTATGAAAAATTGAATGTAACAATGAAATATTGAAAGAAATTTCGGATATATATATGTATGTTATGCATTATATTTAATTTCAATAAAAATTTTAAACTGAAAAAAAAAAAGAAAAAGCTGTGCCTTGAGGCCTTCTGTGACAGCTACCGTAAGCTGTAAATAAAGGTACGGTGCCCAGAAAACAGCACTACTCCAACACATCAGTGGGGCAGGCGGGGACTCTGAAGGGTTTGATAAAAGAAATATTTACTGCAGTCCTGTGGGAGAAGGGATATTATCCAGCCCCTCGGGAAGTTAATAGTCCCTCAAAGAAACATATTGCAATTTATTTCTTGTCTGGAAGATTAACGTTCCCCAGGGTAGATAAAATCCCATATCGCACAGGACTGCAGACAATATTTCCATAATACCACACATTA
>JAUBNV010026609.1:0-10566 GCA_032354855.1 Desmognathus mavrokoilius | reverse complement strand
ACTCTAAGGGACACACATACTCCTTGCACCAGTTTCATACACAAATAATCAAAACCAGGTATTGCCAACAAGTAGGTAATGCTCTGGATCTGCTAAAGCTGCTTCCATGTATAATCTGATGGTTATATCAATGTGTCTCTGTGTACAGTAGTATACACATTAAAGTGGGAGCTGTTACGAGACATGTGTGCCCAAGAATCGCACATGAAAAATACAGCAGTCAAGTCCTCAATTAGCCTTTGACTGATGCCTTCCTCCTTAACGTGGAAGAAGCGTGGGCGAAAATTGCTTAATTAGCCTTTTTCTCATGTTTTTATCAGCCCAAAAACAAGGTTAGCGCACACCACTTTGAAAGTTAAGTGATAATCTTTTGTTCACATTAGTTCTTGAAATACCAAGCACAGCTGTCACAAAAGCGGTAGGATCAGGTAGATTCCAGGGAGCATGAATTCATATCACGAGGGCTGAGAGCAAGAGTGTCATTTGAGGATTACTGAGGCTCATAATTGGAGTCCTATGCATGGGGTAATAACCCACTGAGATTCACTTTGCAGCCCCTGCTATTCTCAGCTTCAGAAAAATCTGAATATAATTTATTAGTGAATGAGTATTTAATTATGCAGCCATAAATATGAATGTATTTTACCAGAACTCCACCCTGTGAAAGGAAATAACAATGGATTAGAATGTACTGCTATTTTTTAGGCAATAAAGTTGTTTAAAATTTCAAGCATGAAATAAGTTTATCTTACGAGTAGGCCGCCAGCTCCGCCACCACCCTGTGTGAGAAAATAATGAAGTTTATAAATCTATTCATTATGCAAATATTTTAAGAATCCAGTACAACCACAACTACATTTTCTATGTAAGAGTGAGAAAATTATTAAATTTCAGTCCTCTCTGTTCGAAGATCCGAGTTTAACTCTGAGGACACACGTGCCCGTCACACTGGGTTCCGATACAAAAGATCAAACCAGGTCTTGCCATTAAGTAATCCCTGGATCTGCTAAAGCTGCTTGTCATTAAACTATCATCGAATCTGTTTATTTCTGGTATTTTTTGAGCACCCGAGTCCAGAAGGTGCCCTGGAGATGAAGGAGGTTCCAAGAAGCCATGTCTGTGTCCTTTAACGTTGAGAAAAAAGCAATCATTTGAGAGACTTTTATAAAGGGATTTATAGTCTGAGTATGAATTAGGGGAGATAATCCTAGAGCAGTGCCCCAAAACTCAACAGCAGAACCCTGGACATGTCAGTTTCTACATATCTGCAGGTGCTCAGACTCCACTTTTGTGCAAAGTAGACACCTGTAGTGACCAGGGGCAGAGTCTTAGCCTGCATTCTGGCACATTCAGCACATGGATAGACCACTGATCAGTACAAACTATTTCCTAATTTTCATGAATTTGGAAACCGTTGAATATTTGGGAGACTGCACAGTAATTCTTTGTAGAAATATAAATCCTGTGCATGTGCTCTTTTCAATCAAAAAATCGAATAAACTCAAAGGATTCACTGCCTCTAAATGGGTATCCCGTGTTGTTATCAATTTTTTTCGTTTGCCACTTTGATCGAGTTATTGTGACAAAATTGTTTTGTATTTCCGATGAGTGTATGTCGGCAGCATTTTTGTTGACACGCACTTACAGGGACTACATTCACTTCAAATGTTACCGTCTGGAGGATGGACTTTTACTTTGATTATACTTTTGGTAGGATTTGTGCACTCAACAAAGTTGAGTTAAGATTATTGCAGTCTACCATAAAAAATAAACGGTGTAAATGGTACTTGACATTAAGTAGTTTGATGACAAGACATATAACTCTCTACTTGCTCTGTTCCGTCAGTGTGTAGTGCAATATTCCACTAGATTCTTGCTTTTCAAAATTGTCCTGATACAAAAACTGAGTGAAGGCAAACACCAGCGTCAAGCGTTCCGAGATCTTTATAGAGTGCTATAGGTTGCGGCAGTGTCGGCAGCTCTCTTGAACTCTGATCAGTATCACTGCTCCAACAGTTTGTGGAATGAGACGCCCATCTCATCAATTTGAGTCAATTGGGCTCATGCCTCTGCATTGAGTGGAGAAATATTAAGACACACTGGGCCGCTACAGGAAAAAGATCAACAAAGCTAAATGCTTGGGCCAGGTTTCATTGCCTCTGGTGTACGTTCCTTTACTGTTCACATTCATCTCTTCATCTGCATTTTTGGCTCCTTCTACCTAAGGGGGGAGTGGGGGTGTCATGATTTTAAAGGTTTTTCTTTATAAACTACTATTCGGCTGTCTTTACAGCTTCGGACGAATGCTTGATAAACTATTCAGTACTCATGGTGGCTTCTTGCTGGCCCGGTCAAGTTCTTTTGGTAATTTACAGCAAATCAGGTAGGAAAACATCCTTAGATCTACTGCCGGTTGTGTTTGCATTACAGTATTGCACACATATGAAAGGTGAGCTTGAGTGGGCAGACAACAACCAACAATATAAGACAAGAACTGCCCCAAATGATTCTGGATGATTAATGACACAAGATCCATCCACAGGATGCATTTTAAAGTTCAGGGCAATCCACCCGAACTAACCTGAGTAGAGCACGGTTCCTTGTGGCGTATATGTAGATAGTGTTTGGCCAATAGGTGGCCCCTCGACCTTTGTTGTGGGATTATCATTCTCATAGTTTAGACGTTTCAAGCATACATGAAAGTCCTCTTCCTGACAAGAGAATGTTTATGTTGAAAGGGGTGAATTCTATGGAATGGGATTCCTAGGAATGATGGCTGGTCACACCTGATGTCAGTGTTGCTGGTATTGGTGGGAGATGTCCCATAGAGTGAAATGACAACTGGGAGATTGAAGGTAAATGTTGACACCTCTCATTTGCTGTGAAGACTCATCCCAGCATTATAAATGCCTATAAGGCTATCTGCAAGCGTTGCTAGTACATTTATTTTAAAAAGGAGAAAGTGTAGGTGCAGAATGAAAATATTTCCAACATCTCTGTGATGGCCGTGAGGTTGCCAATGAGAAACATCAGCTAACAAATAAAAGTGATATATGAAAAGTTAAAAATTATTCTAAGCCACTAGTAAAACCACAACATAGCTTTCCACCATCGTGTTTTGTGTCTATGTACCATTACTTTAGGGGAGTGACCACAATGCAAATCAGTGTTGCCACATCCAATAGTAGTTGTCACACCTTAATTGCAAGGTCTCACTTCATCAGTGTAAAATAACAATCAACCTCAGACATGTATCTGCCTCCTTGAGGAATATCCTTCATGAGAGAAACACCTTTTAAAACCTCTTCCATTTAATAAATAAAGTTGGACTTACCAAAAGACCGCCCTGCAGGAGAGGTAAGAGGCAGGAGAGATAAGACACAGGATTAGAACAGTCAAGACTTCAGTTTATCAGTCAACCACATCTTAGCTTCAGCTCTGTTAACTCCAACCATTGTTTAAATGCAAGTGAACTTTTTAGAAAGCTCCTGGTGTTAGAAGTCAACCTTGGGCAGAAAACCATCAAAGGCATTGTCAGAGCAGATGATATTGAGGAAACAGCTGTACCTCACACCCACTAACCTTCAAAGTTACATCTTCATTGGAAAACATACTTCAGATTTCTCTACAAAAAATAGGTTTCCTCAGACCAGGATACACAGCTACATGGAAACACATCATTCCTTTAGAAGCCCATGAAGTAATGCTGGGTAAACTGTGATGTCATCACTCTGTGACATTTGGTTCCTTGACATTTTGGTTCCTTGACAGGGTTTGTGGCTATGTTATTGTCTTGTTCAAGCTGAACTTTTCTTTTCACAAACTCTCCCGAGTGACAAACTGTTGAAAGTCGATTACATGCAAAATTCGATGAAAGCACAACTTACTCTTAAACAGCCACATTATGTTTTAGTAAACATCAGAATATATAACACAGACTTACTAATGCATTTAGTCCTGTCAGATTCATGACTAATAGGACTTTTGGAAACAAAGCAAACGAGGAAGATGTGCGCAGACCATACCACACATACATATGCTTAGTGTATGTAAACTTGCCTATTCTAAGATGGAAACCAAACATCCTGCCACCATCAGTCGTGTGACCCATTTCTGCCTAGCAAAGCTGCCGTATTGTCAGAAACATTTGCGTCTGCTTTAGTTGGTAGGCTGATACAACCACAATATTTATCAGGCATTGAAGATTTCGTACCACAGACTCTCTCACAGAATTTCTATAATTTCCCTTGGTTCCACTGTTCTATTAGTCTGTTCTTTTTTACTTATAAAGCACGCATATAGCCAAAGGCGTCATGACTCTTGCAGGAAAAAAACAGGAAGAACTAATGTAACACAGAATTTGAAAGATACGTTTTTCAATGAAAGCGAAATAAGGAGTGGTCGGTATTAGCCCTAAGATGGCCGGGGACAGGTGGGGAACTGCAACAGATCTGAAGAGCCATTAATTTGCTGACAAGAAAAAGAAGATCATTCGTAGACCTCAGGGAGCGGGATGGAACATATTGGAAAGCTTAGCCTGGAGGGCAGAAGGGCCTTGACCGTAAAAAGCCCTATGAACAAGGCAGAGACATTGAAACTTTATTCAATCAGAACAGATAGGGCAACTCTCGCAGAATGACTGGGAAGACTCCATCAGTGTAGGCGTCGGGTGGTAGAAAATTCATGTATCATTGAGAAGAGTTCCGTTGAGTGGTTGAGGGCATGGGGGATCTGACTAGAGATGTAAAAAGCCTTGGCCTCTTTAATGGCAGTGTAATAGGTACGATAGGTCAGCTTGGCCTCAAAGGCAAAGTTCTGGCACCAGGACTGCTCTACTTGTCTGCAATACCCGGGGGCAGAAGGTCTCTTGCATGGGAGGACGGTGCAAGAGGAGTGACAAAGTCAGCATCTTCCACAAAAGCCATAGACAAGGAGTGAAAGTCAGGGCTACGGTCAGGAGAAACTAAAGAAGCCCTTACGCCATTGTGAGCCGTAATGGCCTCCACCGGACAGGGTAAGTAAGCCTGTGGCCAATATTTCTTTAGGGTAAGGGATGGCATAGAGATAAAAAAAGGGATGTGGTGGTCAGAAACAAGGCCACTGAGTAGACGAGGGCGTGTGGCACGTTAATCTAGCCAATAAAGTAAAGTAAAGTAAAGACTGAAATATCTGAGGAAGGGGCAAATGTAATGTTGTTAACCAAGGCTTGTGTAGAGCCTACAACAAATTGAGAAAAACCAAGGCCGCATGAGGTCAGAAGCAGGTCGCGCCCAAGCACCAGAAGATTAGGGTGAGCCAGCATCAGGTCAGATACCAGGAAGGAGAAGGAGGTGGCAAAAGTAGGATCAGGAGAAGGGGATGTAGATAAGTTAAAAACTAAAGGTGAGGGTAGCAGAGAAGGCAAGTCTGATCAGGCATGCCTCCATGAACTTAGTAACAGGAAGAGGAAGCAGAGAGAACATTGTAGGAAGAAGATTGAACTTTGTGCAAACCTCCATTCTAAGGGGTGGTTTGCATGGGATTTGTCACTGCTTACAAAAATATTTAATCTGTGGCTAATCCATTCCTCAGTGTACCAAATATATGCATTGGATTTGAGATCGATTTAATTAAAATGGATATTTAAACTTACCAAAACGCCTCCGGCTGTGTTGAGAAGACCACCCTGAGAGAGAGAGAGTAATCGCGTGAGTAAAAGACAGGACATATATTGACAAGCCCTCCACTGGACTCTCAGCCAGTGTGGCCACATGAACTGTACACATATTATAGTGCAGAATTGTATGCAGGCCGTGTACTGCAGTGAGCGGGAATAGCTCAGGTCATGGGCAGACATCACGCCATATGAGTTGGACTGACACATGTCAGTCATTGTGGGTTGCGTCCTCATGGTCACACTCTCTGCCAATAAATCTGCGGATGGACATTAAGAGAAGCTATATTCCTTGGACAAGTATGGGACCTAGCTTCTAATGGCAACAAGGGTACAAGAATGCCATAAGTCACCATTTACTCAAATTCTGCGCACATATAGAACATGCACGCGGCATTAGAATCCACCAAAGGATTCGAATGCCAGGTTCTGTTAATCGCAGTGCAAAAACTATATGGTAAACTCACTGCACTCACGAAACACAGCCACATCGCTCATTTCCACCAAGACCTGCTTTTTTTCCTGAGGATCTGAAGGCTGCAGTCTGTTGAATGGCATAAAATCCTCAGATCACTGTCCCCCCACTGCTCTGGCCCTTTACGACCCACTGAGTGTTACTGTCTTTGTCTCACAGTAAGTAAAGTTACAATAGATATTAAGATTACCCTCCCCCCAACTGCTCTGGTCCTCACGACTCGCTGAGCTAAAGGAGACATTTTAAGACTGGTAAAGTGACAAGGCAAGAATGTGTTAAAATTGGCCCTTGATGTGCACAAGGCGAAAAGTGCCGGCATTCGTAGCTGTTCAAGCGACATCTGGGGTACGTAGTTCCATCCAGTGTAGAATACACATGAAGGAAAAGAATTTAAAAAACACATTTTTGCCACTTCCAAAATCAACCGCAAATGAGACTGTTTATTTAGAGACAAAGACAGCACCTGTGGGCGTAAAAACAAGATTAGCAGCTGTTGTAATGTTTGTGAAAATCATACACAGACCTACGGGAGACAATGTAAATTGTGCTTTTCTGGAAGCTCGATCTTCTGACAGTGTTAACAAATTTCTCTGGTTGTCTCACGTACAAAATATGTTACTCCTTTTGGGGTTTTTTAATATATTTTCTGGTGTTGATGGAGATCCTAATTTGCCCTCTGCTTTAGTAATCAAACAAAAAGGCGTACTATAGTTTAACGATCTCATGCTTGATAATGCTGTCTCTGAATCCTCAGCAAAGGCATTTCTCCCTTTTATGTCTTCAGATCTCCAACTCATGAATTGTATTCCTATATTTAAATGTGGCCATTTTTTGCTAATGAGGCTCAAATTAGATATGTTATTTTTGGATTATATCAGATGTGATGGTAGATTAGGGCATAATTTTTGTGCTTGTGGTATGGATGTGGAGTCATTAACCCATGAGATTTTATTTTGTCAGAATTATAGATTATCTAGAAGAAAGGAACTATCAGCTTTTTAGGTCACTTTTTTTAAGCAGGGTAAACCTCTTTAATATTTTATGTGGTTGTTAAATGATGAATATGTTGTATTTATAATTTTTTACAATGTTTTGTAAAGATTTGCGTGAGCTACCTCTATTCCCATTCAGCCAAACCCCTTTAAAACCAATTTTTATGTTTTGTCTTATTCGTCATTAGTTGATGCATTTTTTGCGAATTCTACTATGTACTTGCGACTCTGTAAAAATCTGAGCAGCATTTTGATGTTAATAATTTGCATGTATTTATGTCATTATTTAGATGAATTGATTGAATATTTAAATATTAGTTAAAGGTTTTATTAATGTTATTTGAGTTTATGTTATTGTTATTTATTTTTTGAACATAGTTGCACTTGAACTTGTATGAAAATAAAATGGTTATTTGTCACAAAAGAGCAAAGAAATAATGAACAAGATGAATACTTACAGCCAAGCCAGTGATTGTGTTAGTCAGACCACCCTGAAAGAGAAAAGAAGACAATCCCTTAGAACAGCAGTGTCTGAGGAGTCTGTCTTTAAAACAGTCCTGGAGGTTTAAATCCCGCAGGAGGTGCTCGAGCTCGAGAAAAGGTGGTTGGGCATTACAAAGTGGACACCACCAAGATCTCCTTTCAGCCTCTGGGAAAGCAACTGCAATGGTGAAAAGACTAGCTGGGAATTAGGTAGAGAGGCCCTCAGACTTTGCTTGACTGCTGAAGAGCCGCTAATTTTTCTTAAACTTCTGTGTCATTTGTAATTTGTTAACAGCTTTGATAAATACTCACAGGAATGACGCAATCCCTGACTGTGCAGGGACCTCACTTAGTCAATGACTTATGAGTTTTGAAATCTAATATTTGTATGATGACACTGTGTTCTTAAAGGGCTCCTGAAGTGTCTGTTGTAGAATTAGTTGTAATTGATCTCTCAATATGTGTTTCCAGATATTTCATAATCTGTGATTCAGTGGAATGTACGCAATGCACCTAGCTATGGACCAAGGCCTGCATAAGGGGTAACATATAGGCCAGTCTTTCCCTGAGGAGAGAGTTAATGACAGATCTCCCAAGAGAAACCAGATGACTTTAGAAGCCATCCTGGGCGGGTTGGGCGATCGTCCAGCGTAGTAGTCATTCTGCCATCATCAGACATCATCAAGCTCTTGAAGCCATCAGCAAAGTTAGAAAAAGAGTCCTGTTGATTCAGAATGATTTCAGATGATGTCATCAGGTTAACTTAGGATGTTTCCAGGATGAAAATCTTTGTGACTTGGGCTGTCAGACAAACACACAAGTTTGAAGACCTGAGTGTAATGGGAATCCTGAATTCTCAATGGCCGTGCACCGTTCAGACTTGGTGTGCATTGGGAGCGCCTGCGTGAACAGTACTGTGCAAACATACGCGTCACAGGGATCATCCAAAGGGAAACAATCTGTGTAGTGCTTCCAGGAAAGCGCTTCTCCAGCACAGACCAGCCCACAGGTAAATGTTCAATTTTAGGATATATCTTATATCACAGGTATCATAACTGTTTGGTGAAAAGCCAAGAGATCAGTAGCAAACTTACCACAAAATCTAAGCCAAGGCCACCCTGAGAAGGAAGAGAAAAGAGAAACATTAGTGTCAATGAACTGAAAGCAAAATCGATACTGCGGAATCCAGCACAGCGGGCACGGTGGCAGCACACCAGCAGGGGGCGCAGGCTCCTTTTGCAAACTCCAGCCAAGATCACAGGCCATCGCACCCACAGTGTACGTAGACCAGTAAGGTAAAGCCATATACTGCAAATATTTAACCATTTAAGAATACACAGCCCTCTCTAAGCTACTGATTACGAGTTTTGGGAGTTCCGTATGTGGAACTCTACACGCCTAAAGTCTGCCTAAAATGTAGCTATGTCTTTTTTCGTCATGCAGAATTTAGACTCTGCATGGAAAAGCTGATGTAGGTGTGTTTTAAGCAGACTATAGGCTTTCTTTGCAGATCTCTACACAGGGGAACTCCCCAAAAGTCTTACTCAGCACCGAAGAGTGAGTTGGGAGTCAGAAGAGATGCTTAAGCCTCAAGCAAGTGTCCAGCTCCAGCCTTGAATTTTTTACCAGAATGGCACCTCAAAATCTATGGACCTTGGTGAATGGATAGAAGAGTAAATACACTTGGGCTTGATTTACAAAACAGTTAGGTTTGTGTATACATCTGCTGCCTCTCATTGACTCCCATGGAAAACAACAAATGCAACTGTTCTGTAAAGCAGGCCTTTGGCAATGAACCAATGAAGTCACATATGTCAGAGGATTGGATTCAGACCAAAGATCCCCCCATTGTGCATCTGAGGGAACATGAGGCCAAGGGGTTCGGAAACCACAGCAAACAGGGCACTTGTTTCAAGGCGCTTTGCCTGGTTCTTTATACCTTAGCAGGAAGTGCCTTTATTTGTTTGTTTTACAAAACAAAAATCCCACCACCTAACCCCCACTTTGAATTACTCACAGAGTAATTTCTAAGCCACCCACTGTTTTCCAAATTCAAGCTAGGGCCGCAGGGTTTATGACGTTCAGGGTCGTCCGACATAAGAGAAATGCCTGAACACAAACAGTCTGGCCATAGAAATGCACCTGAACTGAACACATGATATTATATGTTTACCAGCAGTCCTGTCACAAGCCCCACGACTTCACCAGCAGCTACTCCGAGGCCTTGAAGAATTCCGCCCTGGAAAAAACACAAAAAGAGGCATTAGCACAGACCACCCAGGACAGGCGGGGCACCGCCCCACCCCCGTCCCGCCCAGCTCTAGCATTTTGATATCACTTTGCCTCCTTTCTCTATCCTAGAGTTTCCTGGCAAGAATACACCACCACCCCCACCGCAGAGGGACCCACCATGGCAGTGCCACCGAGGTGCAATGTGTAGAGCATTAAGCCCCGCCCATACTTTTAACATATTCGTCACCCCAGATCCAGCTCGGTTCTAGACTTTGACAAGGTGAAATTTCTATGTTTGTTACTGCCTCCCAGTGGTAAAATTGAGAACAGAGCTCAAAAAGTCCATTTTAAATGCCATATAATTCTAAACGCAAAGTAATTTTTAAAACCATCTGAATGATGGTATACACAGCATGTAACGCCCTGTAATTAACATGTCTGTAGATTATGTTATATACGGGGCTCCTTGGGGCCTTTTAATTTCTGGACGATATTAGCGTTGCCTTTCTAATATGCAGTTTCATGTAAGATATTTACGTAGGAATATGTTGCGGCAGTAATTGGAAATGTGGGCCACCACCGCAGACCACGCAGTCTCACCTGTACTCTAGACCAGCTTTCACCATTTGAAATGCCTTCCACCTTACATTCATTTTTCATTTCCTTGGTTTGTGTAGAATACATGAATGAATGAATGAATGAATGAATGAATGAATGAATGAATGAATGAA
>JAUBNV010025506.1:7500-10569 GCA_032354855.1 Desmognathus mavrokoilius | reverse complement strand
ATAAAAAAAATCTACCTAAAATAGATCTTTCTCGATTAAAACCAAGTCGGGATCTGGTTTTTAAAAATTTTTTTAGTCTTAATTCGATAAGTTGAACGGAGTTCAACCAAAGGAAAGAAAGACACCTTGTGTAAGAGCAACCGAAACTATAATTTTTTTTATTAGTGAATTTTAGTTGAACGGAGTTCAACCAAAGGGGGTTTTTACCAATTAAAGATGTGAAACATATTGGGGTTGAACCTTGTTCAACCTAAAAAGGCAAGCCCCAAACATCGGTTTTTTAGTCAAACTTCTTTTGACCCTGTGTAAGATTAAAGAGTATAATGACCAGTCTCGAAAGAAGAGAGGGTTGGTCGAACAAAGTTCGACCAAAAGTTCAGTGACGAATATCAATCAAAGATCGGTATAAGACCAAACCCAAACCCAAAGTCGAACAAGGTTCGACCAAGAGCTCTTAACCGTTGATAGAAGGAGCTTCTACAGAAGCTAAATCTAGAGGGAAGTTGTGAGCATTACGCTCGTGCATTACTTCCATACCTAGGTTAGCACGGTTGATGATATCAGCCCAAGTGTTGATTACACGACCTTGAGAGTCAACAACAGATTGGTTGAAGTTTAAACCGTTTAGGTTGAATGCCATTGTAGACACACCTAAAGCAGTGAACCAGATACCAATAACTGGCCAAGCAGCTAAGAAGAAGTGAAGAGAACGAGAGTTGTTGAAAGAAGCGTACTGGAAGATTAAACGACCAAAGTAACCGTGAGCAGCTACGATGTTGTAAGTTTCTTCTTCTTGACCGAATTTGTAACCAACGTTAGCAGATTCATTCTCAGTAGTTTCACGGATTAAAGAAGAAGTTACTAGAGAACCGTGCATAGCAGAGAATAAAGAACCACCAAATACACCAGCAACACCAAGCATGTGGAATGGGTGCATTAGGATGTTGTGCTCAGCTTGGAATACGATCATGAAGTTGAAAGTACCAGAGATACCTAGAGGCATACCGTCAGAGAAAGAACCTTGACCGATAGGGTAGATGATGAATACAGCAGTAGCAGCAGCAACAGGTGCAGAGTATGCTACAGCGATCCAAGGACGCATACCTAAACGGAAAGAAAGTTCCCACTCACGACCCATGTAGCAGCAAACGCCTAAGAAGAAATGGCAAACGATTAGTTGGTAAGGACCACCGTTGTATAGCCACTCATCTAGAGAAGCAGCTTCCCAGATAGGGTAGAAGTGTAAACCAATTGCGTTAGAAGTAGGAATAACAGCACCAGAGATGATGTTGTTTCCGTATAGTAGAGAACCAGATACAGGTTCACGAATACCATCGATGTCAACTGGAGGAGCAGCGATGAATGCAATAATGAATACAGTAGTTGCAGTTAGTAGAGTTGGAATCATTAGAACACCAAACCAACCGATGTATAAACGGTTTTCAGTGCTAGTAACCCAATCACAGAAGCGAGCCCATAGGCTAGCGCTTTCACGTCTTTCTAAAATAGCAGTCATAGTTTTTTTCTTACTTAATAAAAAATTAAAAATTGATTCTTCAAAATCAGGAAAAGTTGAGGCAAGCCCCAACAGTATCTTGATACTTTTGATACCAAGATAGTAGATTGATTTGTTACTTTATAGTATCTCAGATTTTTCTTTGCTTTTTCAAGTTATTATTAAATATTTTAATCAATAGGTTAATTTTTTTAGTTTGTTTTTACTATCAGTTGAACTTTGTTCAACTTTAGGTTGAATTACACACTACGTGTGTAGCTACCAATCGAAGATTGGTAAGCCCGAGTTCAACCCAAAAGTTGGTATCAAGACGAAGTCGATCTTTTGGTTGTCAAACAGAGTTTGACCAAAAGGAACTCCGTTCAACTTACCAATTACAGATTTATGGGGGCTGACGCCTGCCTTTTTTAATTACCAACCTTTGGGGCTCTGCCTTTTTAGGTTGAACCTTCTTCAACCCCAAGATGTTTCACATCTTTAATTGGTAACCCCAAAAGTCAGATCGACCAAAAGAAAGACCTACCGATCTTTGATTGGTAAATTATTGACTTCTAGTCGAACAAGGTTCGACCAGAAATAAGTAAAGACAAAAAAATTATTAAGGAGCTGAGTCGAACAAAGTTCGACCAAAAGGATATGACATCAGAAACAAGAATTGCTAGATTTTTAAAAAAGTTTTCGCAAAACTTTAAAGATAAATTTTCTTTTTTTCAAATGAGTTTTTCTAGTGCAATATTCTTTTTATTTAGTGGATTTTTAATGGGTAATCTTTTTGGCACGTTTTTAAATGGAATTCGTTCTTTTATTCCGTGGGATGGTTTTATCGTAGCAATTTTTCTTTTTTTCGTTGAAATACTAACTTATATTAGATATCACATTAAAGGGAGATTTTTTTTAATTTTATGGAAATTTCCTTTTTCTTACCAAAAACGAATATTTTGGAAAAATTTGAATTTTTTAAAAATTGGTCTAATGCTAGGTTTTTTTATTGATGCTTTTAAAGTTGGAAGTTAGGGTCAAACAAAGTTTGACTAAAAAGTGCTTTTGATCGAACATTGTTCGACTAAACCAACCGATTTTTTTTTATGGAAGATACAAGAAGACTTGAATTCAATTTTCATTTTTGACTAGAATGAAAATGGATTTATTTAATTAGGAGTCTTAAATCAATGGAAGTTAATATCTTAGGATTAATCGCTACTGCATTATTTATCCTAATCCCGACTGCTTTTCTTCTAATCTTATATGTAAAGACTGCTAGTCAAGAAGAGTAATGTCAATTTACCAATCAAAGATTGGTAAATATCTTTTTAGTTGGGGCTTGCCCCAATCCGTTTCACTAAGATCAAAAGTAAAACTATAAGAAGATTGACTTTTGGTCTTACACATACTAATCTTTGATTAGTATGTGTATACCTTGTTCGACCAAGACCTTGCATTTAAAACAAATTTTCAGGTATTATAATGATAGCTTTTCATATTAGAAGCCTGCTTAGCTCAGCTGGTTAGAGCATCCGTCTCATACGCGGGATGTCACTAGTTCAAATCTAGTA
>JAUBNV010024401.1:0-10574 GCA_032354855.1 Desmognathus mavrokoilius | reverse complement strand
TCCCTACACCCTTCCCCTCCTCGGATCAGGGCCCCTACCGCTATCCTCTTGCCCAGATCCATCCACTTCCCCTTCCCCTCCTTCCAGGGCAGATGGAACACCGCACGAAAGCCACGTGAGTGGTACACGGAGCGGGATACAAATGCCTACATACATACATACATATGCATCATGCAGTGTCAGGAGTGGTTGTGTAGCAATGTTGGTGGTTTGCTTAGTCATCTGGGCATTTGGCTGCAATTTGTTGCACCAGGGAGGCCTGTGGCAATTTCTGTGATTCTCACTAAGGGAATTAGCAAGAAATCACAGGTGTCAGCCCCAGGCTGTCGCCTGTCATCTCTCGCTAGTTTCCTTAACAAAAATTGCTATTCACCGAGCATACAATGCGCATGCCCAGTAAATAGCGATTCTTGCCTGGGTATGCCCAGTACCTTTTGTGCTCTGTGAGCGATCGAGCACAAAAATATGGGCAGCAGAGGGATAATCCTAGCGAGGGATTCCCTCGCTAGGATCTGCTTGCTCAGGGGCTTAGCGGTTTTTGCTAAGCCCCTGAGCAAAATCAGGCCCTAAATGTCAAAAACTGATTGGAGCCATCATTATTTCCATCTTCTTGAAAAGAAGAGATAAATCTTTCTTGCCTTTTCCATTTGCACATTATTATTTACAAACCGGTTTTCACTTTTCTGACATATTAATGTGTATGTTTTCATATAATAATAATAATAATAAGAATTTATTAAGGGTTTTGTACTAGAACATAGTACATCTGTCCGAGGACTTTGTGGCGCTGGCCCCCCTTACCCACCTGGCCCAATCCCCGTACAAAACAGTAAACATTTTAAAAACAGAGTTGCACAGACCATCCCCACTCACCCCGTCCCTCCCCCTCGCTCCTTGACTGAAGAAAAAAAGAAAAGAAAAAATCAGGTCATACTGACCTGAGATACACAGTCAGCCCAGTAGAGGTGGACAGACACCAACTATACATCCAGCCCACCTTCAACTACTGGCTTCCTTATTTGGGATGAAACAAACACCATTTTCTTTAATATAAATCTGCAAAACATTTTAAGAAAATTGGTTAACACCAGAGAATGTTAACATACAAATGGAACAGGAAGGCACAGGCTATAAGGAGAAGATGCTCAAAGGTCAGGGAGTGCAAGACAATAAGCTAACTACCTACAAACTCATAGCTCACACATTGCAGGAATATAAGAACCTGGCATAAAAAGGGCAGATAATTATCTGCTAATGACCCTATTCTATGAAAACCATCATGCCACATTTGGTAATACTTATTCATAGACTTTCTAAATCCAAATACAAGAATGAAACCAGAACTTAAGGGCATCATCACACAATGCAGGTGAAGGCAAGAACAGGCGTCTGTATATCTTTGACTGACTGATATAGGTTTTTTTACTGTGTTGAGATAATTGCTAGAGTTTATCAAATTCATTTGGCTGCTGAGATACTTCTGTATGGGCCCACATTGCATTAGAATACAGTGACAGTCTGAGTTGACAGGCCCTCTCCCCCCTCCCAAGTCACTACAAATGTGATTTAGCTATTAGGACTCTGAAAGATACTCCTGTTTGTCTTGTTTCACTTTACAAATACTGGTTATATATGGACACCCACCGTGTTACCCTTCTGAGTCCTTGGGTATATGGCAACGCATTGGGAATGCTATTAGTAGCGAGTTGTCTGAAACTCTGCGGTCGTTGATAATACCACTCCTTGAAAGTTTTCTGACTCCGGGGGCCCATGCAGCAAGCATTGCTAGCACCATTACTAAAGTGGGGCATTGTGTGGCCGAAACAGGAGTTAGAAGTGCCATTGCACAGCAGAGCAGATGATAGCAACCCAACACTCAGAACTTAATTCTATTGCCACCATGGAGTCATTATGATACGGTGGTGTCGATTTCTGAGGTTACTTTGTAATTTAAAAAAGCTGTTGCGGAGAGGGCCCCCAGATGGGGGCTCACTCCACAGCAAAGTAACCACTGGGCACTGCTTAGGGAGTATCCCTAAGCAGTGCCCAGCAGTAACTTCAGCACTTTTGGGCCCCGAAGTGCCCTGTTGCAGAGTGACCCACCTGTGGTTGGCCCACTCTGCAAAAGAGCACTTCTGGGCCCAAAAAACAAAAACTGATGGGTACTTTGAAGGGGCTTTTTGGGCACTTTTTCAATTGCCCCATTGCTGAGTGGCCACCAGCGGGGGGGTCAACCCCTCTAGTGTTTTTTCCTTTACAAAGTAATCTCAAGGCACTGTCTAGGGGGACCCCCTAAGCAGTGCCAAGAGGTTACGTTGTACAAAAAACAAGCACAAATGCACTTAAAATTAGTGCACCTGGCAACACAGGCACTGTGGCGTGGTGAGGGCATAGAGTGTTTGTCACACTACGCCCTTCGAGTGGCGCATGCGCACATGGAGAAAACCCGGCCTCCTGGATGAGGAAGTCCCCGATTTTCTATTCGTCGGTAGCGAAGTCTCAAGTGGTTACAGGAAGTCCCCAGAAAAGGTGATCTGCAGGTAAGTCTTAAACTTGATTATCTTTGCTTTAAATTTAGCTTGAGAGCAAATGTTTGCAAGCATATGAAAGTAAATAGGATTTACTTTCATATGTATGCAAAGCAAAACACTTGTATTTAAAGAAGTGTAATCTCCCTTTAAGGTTTTTTCCTTTTGTTTTGCCACAGGATGGAATAGCGAGAGGGCCACAACACGCAGCGAACAGCTTTTGAGAATGGGCAGAGGAGAGAAGGAAAAAGCTGCAGAGGTATTTTTGTTTTTATTATTATTATTATTATTATTATTATTATTATTATTATTATTATTATTAGCGGTAAAGCACATGTTTTCAGTATTAGAAAGAATGGAGCAAAATGCTAGAATTTAGGGCTCGTTGTTCATTCCCATACTATATCTGTACAGGGGAAAAACCGAGATTCTATCAGTGCTCTGAGCATGTTTTATGCAGGATAAAAAAATCTGCCTACACAGATCGATTTTTTAGGGGGGGGGGCGCCAAATCTGTCTTCGCCTGGGGCGCCTTGTGACCAATGCATCTGGAGAGGTTTGGGGTCAGCAGACAATTAAACACAAGTATAAACTTTTTTAGGAAACAGTTAGTATAGATTTATCCAAAAGTATTCAGTTCCTGGTCAAAGATCTCATGTGACCAACGAGATCACTTCTATAAAACCAACAGCAGAAGGGCAGCACACCACCAAACTCTGACCAGCACCTGCCTGACAAACATGACAACTCTGTGTAAATGTTTGAAAACCCATGTTAAAGACTTTCAGAATCCATTGTCAATGTGCAATAAAGTTAATTTATAAAAGGCAAAGCCTCTTATGTCATAAGTCTGTACTAAATCAGCATTATATTTTTGGCATATAAAGCCACATCCTGTGACATCACACGTCACTGTTTACGCATTTCAGACCTAGAGTCCATCATCAGAAGAGAAGTTGCTTTCATTGAAACATAGTAAAACATTAAGCTGTTAAAACAAATATTGAAATAATAAGTTATTTACTTCTGGCATATACAAAGCAAGAGTGCAATTCTTATAAACACAAAGGGGCTGATTCACAAAGAAGTTTTGTGCCACTTACGTGTATCGTCTGCACAAGTCCTGTTGATTTCAATAGGACTTACGCAGACGAAATACGTAAGCGGCACAAAACTCCTTTGTGAATCGGGCCCAAAATATCTTCATACTCGCATCAGTGTAATCATGCGTTAAGCAAGGCAAATTCAACAAAAAAGCTGAAAAAGATAGTAACGTGCAGACATTTGGGTAAACACACCCAACTCCTATCAAATATGTGGAGCTGCTAAAGTTAATTTTACTCACCATGCGGGAGCATTCCAACGTCACTTAAAGGGACATTCCAACCTAAAAACAACAAAAGTTTAAAATGTGAATACATTTGTACTGAGTCCATGCCCAAATTTTGCATGCAATGTCATGCATGCTTTTAGAGATTTGATGTAAACATTTCCTTTTCACTCCACCTCAACAGGCTAGCCAAGCGAACATGTGTTTACTTCACTCTATGCAAATGCAGTGAGCCTGTCACCAAATGTGTTTTATGACTCCCAGCCTTCCTGAAAATAGCTGTCTGTGCATGGGGCATGTGCATTGCAGGGGTGTGTGTTATGCCCCTAACCCAGCGCCAGCAGCTCCCTGGCATTATGGCAATTATAGTTTTGTTTTTCCTATTGGAGATCAGTCACTAGATTTCCCATAATGCAAATAAAAAAAACAACCGGTAAGGGAGTGTAGCGCACTATGGAATTTTTTTCAAAGTTAGCAGGTCTGATAACATAACAAGCTAATTCTAGACTTTGACCTTAAACGACCAGTCTGGTGCAAAAATCACTCCTATTTTGTAATGCATTTTAAAGTACTCAATTAGGACTTACAAATGCATATTTTGTTAAAGCAAACGTCAGGCGTGCTTTTAGAGATATGATGATGTGAACATTGCCTCTTCACTCCACTTCTTTCCACCTCAGGGGGCTAGCCAGGCGAACACGAATCTACTTCACTGTGTGTAAATATAGTGGCTGCCTCCAAATGGTGTTTTATAATCCACCAGTCTTCCTCGAAATAGATGCACGAACTGTGAGGGATGCTTGCCCTCTGAAACACTAGTCTTATCTGCTGCAAGCCAGAAAGCTAATCGGTTTATTACCTTATTGCTTGGCCACTCACTAGCAGAGCAACTGCCTGTCTGCACTTACAAACTGCCTGGCTAAAGAACAAGATGCAAATTTTCCCAAACTGCACTTTTAAAATACTGTATGAGCAAAATGAAAGAAATATTTTGTTTTAAAATATGCACTTTAAAGTGCTAAACTAGTTCTTTAAAATGCACTAAAAATAATTTGGAGTGATCTTTTCACTGGACTGGTTCTTTAATTTAAAGAACCAGTCTGGTGTAAAAATCAAGTACTCAATTAGCACTTTAAAATGTATATTTTCTTAAACCAAAAGTTAGGTGTGCTTTTAGAGATATGATGCTAACAGTACCTATACACCCCACTTCACTCTCCCTCTGCCTGCTTGCTAGGCAAACGCACATAACAATCGTGTGTTAATGCATTGACTGCCAACAAATGATGTTTATGAACCCCCCCCACCCCTTCTTTCAAATTGATGCGTGTACGTGCACAGGTTGTGATATGCTTGTCCTCTGAGTTAGTAGTCATTTCGTTTTTCTGCTGAGCAACTGCCCATCTCCACTTACAAACAAAGTGCCTCACCAAAGAATAAGATGCAAATTTGCCAAAACTTTATTTTTAAGATACAGTTTGGGAAAAATGAAAAAAACGTTTGCATTAACAAAATATGCATTTGAAGGTGCTAATTTAGTGCTTTAACATGCAGTTAACATAAATAGGAGTGGTTTTTTGGTTTTTGCACGGGACTGATCCTTAATTTACTACAGCCAAACTCTCGTTCTTTCTCCAGCCCCCCACCCCCTCCTTGTCCCTCGGCCTGGCAGCCCTTCGCGACACAGAGTCCCATAAAGGCCGCTGGGGTCATGGCCTCTTTGTTCCTTATCAGGCGCTCGCTCGGCTGCAAGGCCACAAGCACGTGCATCACTGGCTCCATGCATCACCGCTCTCTCACTCATTCCGCTGCTCTCCAGATGTAATCATTCACAAACACACTTTAGCCAACTCACCGTACAGGCGGCAAAGGAAGACCCGGGAGCCCGCCATGCAGCTACATGCGTCTTGTAGAAAAACCGGAAAGCATGGAGCCACGTCAACGTAATGACGTTACTCCATTAGCAACAATTGCATTTCGGGAAATGTAGTTTCTAATGATCTGCCACAAGCAGATTACGTGTTAAACACCAGAATTCCCTCAAACATAAAACTACATTGCCCTAAATGCAATTGTTCTAAACGGAGTGACGTCATGATGTTGACGTGACTCCATGCTTCCTGTTTCTTCTACCAGACGAGTTTAACTGCATGGGCCGCCTGCCTGCAATATTGAATAAAGTGCTTTTTTGAATTATTGGATCCTGGACGGGGCTGGGGAGGGAGGGAGGTGTTTGCAGCAGTGCATAGGTGGGTGGCGGCATGTCCCTACAGGGCTGGCCTTTCATCACACAGCACCCCCGGAAAAGACAAATTCTCCCCCCCCCCCCCCACTCCCCCAAAAAAACAACAACAATCTGAGTGCATTTTTTTTACCATTGATACATACTTAGAGAACTGGTTGGTTCTTAAAGCATTTTTTCTTTTCTTTCCTTCCCTTCTACCTTTTCCTCTTCTCTCACTGCTTTCTTTCTCTTCCCTCCCCTTTCCCCCCTCACAAGACACTGAATACATTTAACAGAAAACGGCCCAGAAGGGACCTCTTGCACAGTGGCCCACTGTGCAAAAGGGCCCTTTTCGAATTAACTACCCTTTGGGGTCTAGTGAGGGCCGGGTGCCCCTCATTAGACCCCAAACAGAAAAAATGACCCAGGAGGGGCCCTGTGCAGAGTGGACATTTCTGCAGAACTAACCTTTGGGGTCTAGTGAAGGGGTGCCCCTCACTAGACCCCGAACATTTATTTCAGAAAAAAACGGCCCTTTTGCAGAGTGGGACTCCTTTTGCAGGGCCACTGTACAAAAGGGCCCTTTTGGGCCCTTTTCTGCTGAACTAACGTTTGAGGTCTAGTGAAGGGGTGCCCCTCATTAGACCCCGAACAGAAAAAATGACCCAGGAGGGGCCCTGTGCAGAGTGGCCCTCCGTTTGCAGGGCCACTGTGCAAAAGGGCCCTTTTGGGCTCATTTCTGCAGAACTAACCTTTGGGGTCTAGTGAGGGGGTGCCCCTCACTAGACCCCAAACATTTATTTCAGAAAAAAATGGCCCTTTTGCAGAGTGGGACTCCTTTTGCAGGGCCACTGTACAAAAGGGCCCTTTTCTGCTGAACTAACCTTTGAGGTCTAGTGAGGGAGTGCCCCTCACTAGACCCCGAATATTTATTTAATAGAAAATCACTGTAAATGCCCTTTTGCAGAGTGACCCTCCGGCTGTAGAACCACTTTGCGAAAGGCCCTTCCGATCTGTTTTCAGTAAATTAACACTCGGGCCTCAAAACAGCGATGACATAATCAAAAAGGATGATCTTCATGGAAGCATCCGAAGCAATCTGATGACTTCAGAAAAGATCAGAAACCATCCTGAAGTATGCCCACAGATTGAATTATTTAAATGAGATGACTCTAGAGCTCATGAAGTAGTCAGCAACTCTTTCTGAGTTCATTCTGAATCATCATGTCTATTTTTCCAACTTTGCTAATGACTTCAGGAGCTTGATGACATCTGAAGACGGCAGAATAACTTCAAAAGTAGTTGAATGATTATCCAACCAACCGAGGGTGGCTTCTAAAGTCATTTAGTTTGATTTGAGTGGGACAAAAAGAAAGATCCACCAGGACCTCTTTTTGGCAAGCAATCACACAGTGATCAAGTGCATGTAAAAACATAATTACGCCCCCATGTAAATTGTTCTATTGAAAAACACTTGTTTGACATTTTACATTGTGCTTTTATGTTTGTAGTCCTGTATAAACCAGGCTCATGGCAGGGGGGTAACACACTCCGGCAATGCAATACAGAACTGCAATGATGGCTTTTAAAAATTGTCAAAGGCAGGTTTACAAGGGCCTCTCACCACAGCTTGTCAGGGAGTCCCGTCATTTTGTGTGTCGCCCCTGGCTCATGGCACTGACTGAGTCTCCAAGGTGTTCCTGTTAAAACTATATGTGAATGCAAAAGAAACCGTAAACTCTGGCATTTGCCTCTGTTCTTTCTAAAGATAAAGAGATTAATGTGAGTGAGTGGTTAGATGAACAGCATGGATGAAAGCATTTTATGACCTTGATGAACTGTATTTCAGCCTCTATAGATCGTTTTAATCAAATTATTAATGCTAGATTTGTTTTTACTATTCAATTTTTTAGCATTGAATTGAACGGCAAAAATGAAGACCAGCGAAGATGGTAAATTGTCATTTTACATATAGTATTTGTTACAAATATATTTAATTTCTATTTAGGTTCTTCTTTGTTAGCTACAAATGGATGAATCATGACATTAGATTAGGGTACTTGCCGTCTTCGTTCTCGACCAGTGTTCGCTCCCTTTCACTCCACTTCTTGTGGGCCTCTTAGCATTCTCCTCCCATCACATTCTCTCAGGGCTCCAGATTGCGCCTAAAACGGTCAACATTGCAACCATTTTTTCTGAAATGCGACTAACTTTTCTAGGTTAGTTGCCAGTGGCTCATTGTTCTGAGTCCATGTCTCTAGCTATTGCAGTTTAAAAGTTAGTGCAAAATCCATAAACACATAAAATATTCATTGTCCACATTTTCTTTGGCCTCATTGCACTTTACAGATGTGCTTTTTATACTGGAACATCTAAATTTGCACCTGTTGACGAGTGTAAATGAGCATTACTGATAATTAAAGAACATAGTTGTCAATATCAGGAATGATATACACAAGACAGGGCTATTGTAATTAGCTTTACTTTACTTAAATTTGTATAGCGCCAGCAAACCCGTAGGCATCAGGACTTGCCCTCAGCTGCCCTTATAATAACAGGTATTTGAAAGCAGAAACCGATACAGATCTTATTTTTTTAAAGAGCATTAGATGTGACAACACTAATCTCTTTACTACCTTTATTTTTATTTTAACCAGTCTAGAATTGCATGTAAATCTCACAATGAATCTCTGTATTAAAACAATACCCAATAGATGAACATGCCGATGACCAAATAGGTGAATTTTTGATTGCAGAAAATGGAACAGTTGCAAAATTACAGTTTTTTTGCTACATTGGC
This sequence comes from Desmognathus mavrokoilius, assembly GCA_032354855.1. NCBI lineage: Eukaryota > Metazoa > Chordata > Amphibia > Caudata > Plethodontidae > Desmognathus > Desmognathus mavrokoilius. The sequence continues at coordinate 1,692 of JAUBNV010024401.1, read as the reverse complement.
CTCATCACAGGTGCCGCAACGCACAGGCAACCATGCAACCTACCTTCTTCCATGTACCCCGGCTATGTACCCCTGCTCCTTATGATGACGTTGGGTGACTGAAAGGGTAGACTAGTGAGTGAGTAGCCAAGGATTGGTGAGTGGCCGCCCCCCAACCTCAGACACAGCAAGGCAGTCACTCATGCTAGCGGGCACACACACACACACACACCCTCAACCCCCATGGGCGACAATCATGGGCAACAGCCTGGGGCTGTCGCCTGTGATTCTCACATGGCCCCTCAGAGAAAATTAGCAAAATAAAAAGTGCTGTGGCACCACAATCTGCACATTGACTGTAAAAATAAAAAAAATAAAACTTACCATTACACATGCATTTAGGGGTGTCTGTAGCTCCTGGAAGGCCTCCCTTGGCGGTGGACTGGCTCCAAATTATAGGCTAAGGTAAAAATCAATAGGCCCACCGGCTGTGCAAGTTTGCCACCTGTAAGGCTTTGGGCAGCACAGAGTGGCATCCGACAGCCTCATACCTACTTCTTTTGCACTAGCAGCATCTGATGAACTATAAAGGTGCTGGGAGTTAGGAATCCAGGGACTCTCTGCATAGGACTTGCGCAGGGCCCACTAGCTGTGCATGTTTGTCATTCTTGAGGCTGTGGGCTGCACAAAGTGGTATAGTGGAAAAAAGTGCCTCCGCACACAAATTGTTCATACGCTAATAAAAAAAAAATAGAAAAGATTTAAAGGTGCTGGTTCGTAAGGGAAACCCAACGGGTGTCCTGGTATAGTCAAGCAACATAGCCAACATGGAACATTGGCTCAGAACCACACTTATAGACAAATGGCAGAATGCCTGCTGAATTGTGTTCAATAGCTAAATTGTTAGCATTACATAGTTAAAACATCAGAAATAGTGTTCTGTACATCATTTGGAAACAGTAAACATAAATCCATTCACAAAAGTATTTAATAAGTGATTTATTGTTTGTCCGAAGGTGTTGAAGATTCTTTTCATTTCATCGGTGCATACCCAACCCTATGTGCATAAACAAGTTGAATGAAGCTAGCTGCACAACATGTTTCGGGACATCATGTCCCTTTATCAAGTGCTCAAAATAGAGGGTAGAATCTCACATAATGGAAAAGATACATCCGTCGCTCGCGAGTGACTGAATCCTGCATGCAACTACATATCAGAAAGGCCTTTGGGGGGCTATCAGGGTGGACCAACCCATCCATGGGTTTTAGGGAGTCCCTGGCAGGTTGGAGGAGTTGGGGAGGGGGGCCAAATCTGCCCCCTCACGCCTTACCTCTTCAGATTCCTCGTCCTCTAGTGGCACTGAACCCCTCCTCCACTCTATGCATTGCACAGGACGCACAGAGGGGAGGCGGGACTCATACTGCTGGATGAGAGAAGGAAGGCCCATCCCCTTCTCATCCAGCAGTGGGAAGCCCAGTGCTGACTCTGACACTGTACCAGCCATGGCCTCCAGTGCCCAGTGAATGCAGTTTCAGGGATCCGATTTTGGATCCCCGAAACTGCACCTGTGTGAAGTGGTTTCTCTGTCATTGAATGAAGACAAATCATTGTTTTCTGCAATTGATATATTTTACGATTGGTTCATAAAGAGTTTCATTAAGGTAAAGTGTACTATGTCACTGACCAATAAATGGTCCTTTGTAACTTTTATT
>JAUBNV010023295.1:0-10612 GCA_032354855.1 Desmognathus mavrokoilius | reverse complement strand
AAGGGGAAAACGTGTACAAATGTATTTAGGTCTGCGAACATGCGGAATCCTAACATTACCTCCCCCTCCAGAAACGGTCCCCACAGGTTTGGGCCTGTCCGGCCATCGCGCATGAAAAGCCGCCTGTAAGCGCGGGGCATGAACGTTGGCGGCCGGCTCCCAGGACCTATCCTCTGGACCATAACCAAGCCAATCAATAAGGTACTGAACCCTCCCCCGAACCAACCTAGAGTCAAGGATCTTAGCAACCTGATATTCACCACGTGTATCAGGAGGAGGAACAGGAGTACCTACATCAGGACGTGTGGCTGGGTCACAGGGTTTAAGTTGAGAGACATGAAAAACAGGATGACAACGCATACCCTGAGGAAGACGAAGTTTAACCACCAGGGGAGACAAAACCACCTCCACCGAATAGGGACCAATAAAACGAGGTAAGAGCTTGGGACAGGAAGCACCTTTAAAGTGAAGATTCTTTGTAGACAACCAGAACTTATCCCCAATCTGCAAGGGAGGAGCATCCCGCCGATGTTTATCAGCCTGGACCTTCATAGCCGCCTTGGAAGCTAATAGCAAGGAAGTCAAGACCACCACTCTAGAAGAGAAGGTTTTTAAGAAGGCAGAAACTTCAGGAACCAGGGAGGCACTGGGAAATCTGGAGGGCAAAAAACGAGGGTGATAACCCATTAAGGCACAGAAGGGAGTGGTCTTCACTGCTGAGTGGTAAGAATTGTTGTACAGGAACTCCACCAAAGGAAGAGCAGAACACCAACTTTTTTCCTCCTTCATACAGAAGACACGCAAGTACTGCTCCAACGTCTGATTACACCTTTCTGTAGAACTATCAGTCTGAGGATGATAACCTGAGGAATACAACAACTTGGTACCAAGACGAGAATTGAACTCCTTCCAGAACTTCGCAATGAATTGGGAACCACGATCACTGACAATGGAATCAGGTATACCATGCAATCTGATAACCACACCAAGAAAAACATCCACCAGAACCCTTGCCGTGGGCAGTCCAGCAAGGCTATTAAAATGAGCCATCTTAGTGAACAAATCTGTGATAACCAGGATCACCGACTTACCATTACTCAAAGGTAAATTTGTAATAAAGTCCATAGAAATGTCCTTCCAAGGACCCTTCGGAACTTTCAACGGTTGCAACAACCCCTGTGGCAGCAAGTGACAAGACTTAGTACGTGCACAAATGGGGCACAAGCGAACATATTCCGCCACAGTCTTCTTCATCCCGAACCACCATACATAACGGGACATAAGTTCCAAGGTCTTAACCGAACCAGGGTGACCAGCCAGAGGAGCATCGTGGCACCAACGTAACAAATCCTGCTGCAATGGAATACTAGGTACCCACAATCTAGAACCGTGAAACAGCAACCCATCAATTTCTTTGTGCAAAGGGCCAACCTCCAAGAAAGCTTTCTTGCCATTCAGAGAATAGGAATCACGTACCTCCTGGAAAAAGGAAGACAACACCGAATGGGTAGCACAAACCACTCTTCTCGGGGCCAAAATAGGAGTAGGCTTAACCTTGCATTTTTCCACCTCAGCGTAACTCCTAGACAAAGCATCGGCCCTAGCATTACACGTACCGGGTTTATAAGTAATGGTGTAGTCAAAACGTGAGAAGAACAGTGACCATCTCGCCTGTCTCCCATTCTGGCAAGTCAGATTTTTAAGAAATTCTAAGTTCTTATGATCAGTGTAAATCGTGATAGGGTTACCCGTACCCTCCAGATAGTGCCTCCACTGTTTCAATGCCTCCTTGATGGCCAATAATTCCTTTTCATAGATGGTATAGTTTTGTTCGGCTTGACTCAGTTTACGGGAATAGTAAGCCACCGGATGAAAATCTTGGTATTGGTCTCTTTGTGAAAGGACAGCTCCCAAAGCGCTAGAAGAGGCATCGGCTTCTACAGTAAAGGGTTTAGAGAAGTTCGGGTTTATCAAGACAGGTGCGTTAACAAATTCCCTTTTTAAGGATTCAAATGCAGATTGCTGATCTTGTCCCCAGTGAAAATCCTTCTTTTTCAAAATGTGAGTAAGGGGCAGAACAGTATCAGAATAGGATGGAATGTATTGCCTATAAAAATTGGCGAAGCCTAAAAAACGTTGCAACCCTTTAACATTATGAGGAGCTTCCCAAGTAACAATGGCCTGTACTTTAACCGGGTCCATTTCTCTTCCTTGTTTAGAAATCAAATAACCCAAGAAAGGAACCTTAGTTTGAAAGAACTGACACTTGGACTCTTTAGCATACAGCCTATTATTCAGAAGTCTCTGTAATACTGCCCGTACATGACCCTCATGTTCTTCAGGAGTCTCAGAAAATATCAAAATGTCATCCAAGTAGATCACCATAAATGTATTTAAGATCTCTCTAAACACATCATTAACAAAAAATTGAAAGCAGGCTGGGGCCTTACATAAACCAAAAGGCATAACCAAGTATTCATAGTGCCCGTGTGCAGTTCTAAAGGCAGTCTTCCACTCGTCCCCTGACTTCATACGAACTAGATTATAGGCCCCACGCAGATCTATTTTAGAAAAGATACTGGCTCCCTGAATCTGGTCTAACAGTACTGGGATTAATGGGAGAGGGTAGCGGTTCTTTACAGTGATCAGATTTAATAATCGGTAATCTATACATGGCCTAAGTTCTTCGGTGTCCTTCTTCGCTACGAAGAATAAAGGGGCCCCCGCAGGAGAGGAGGATGGTCGAATAAAGCCCTTAGCTAAGTTCTCCTTAATGTAGTCTTTGAGAATGTTGTCTTCTTTGGGAGACAAAGGATAAATCTTGCCATGAGGAATACAGGAATTGGGTATCAAATCTATCCTACAGTCATAGGTTCTGTGTGGTGGTAAGACTTCTGCCTCTTTTTTATCAAAAACTGAAAGTAAATCAGGAAAGTGCTCAGAGATGGTGTTCACATATCTAGGAACAGGAGCCTAGTCTTCCAGTCAATATGGGGGTTCCATTTCATCAACCAGTGCATCCCCAGAATAATCTTAAAAGATGGAACTTATACAATGTCGAATTGTTCACACATTACTACGCCCTGAAAGGTCAATGACAGTGGAAGGGTGTTATCCTCTACCTGGCCAGACTTCAAAGGGGAATCATCGACTGAAAAGGCTAATTCAGGCTTTGTTCTCTTCCTAATGGGAATCTGGTGGTGCAACTGAAAAGTTTTATCCATATAGTTCCCATTGGCCCCACAGTCTAAAAGTGCCCTAGTCTGAAGGTCGCTTTGCCCAGGAATGGAAACAATAATATCAATATAGATATGAGGTGCGTAGGGAGCATCTCCATTAACAATACCAATAACTCGAGGATTATTTTCAATACCGCTCAGTGAACCTCCTCTCAAGTTCACCGAGCGTGGCCTTTTCCCGACAACATAGGGCAGTTGTTTAAGCAATGACCTGGTCCACCACAATAGAAACATAAATTCCCTTTCTTCCTCCGGTCTCTCTCTCTAGCAGTCAAAGGTCCTCTAACACCACCTAATTGCATAGGCTCCCCAGTTTCCTGATTACTATAGGTAGGAACTCTCTGAATGGGTAAATGAACCAAGCTTTTCCATCTCTCCTCTTTACGATCTAGCAAACGCTGTTCAATCTGTATCACCAAAATTATATATTCAGAAAATGTTTTAGGCAATGACAATACGGTCAGAAGCATATCTTTAATTTCTTCCTTGAGCCCTTTGTAGAAGAGTTTGATTAATAGGTCGTCTGGCCAATTAGTGTGAGCGGCTAACAACTGAAAGTGAGTGATATATTCTTGGGTCTCCCTAGTTCCCTGTCGATAGTTCAACAACTCCTTTTGTTTTTGCTCTTGTTCGTGGATACACTCAAACATAGCTGAAAATTTCTCCAGAAATATATCATAATTTTTTAAGATGGGGTCCTGCTTGTCCACGAGCGGAGTTGCCCATTCTAAGGCACCACCCTCTAAGTGCATCAGAATAAACATAACCTTAGTCTGATCGGTGTTATATAACTGTGGCTTGTTCAAGAAATGTAAGCGGCATTGTGTCAAAAAGGGTCGATAACCCTTAGCGTCACCTTTGTATTTACTTGGGCTCAGTGGATTTGGAAGTAAGTAGGTAAGTAAAGAACTGTTGGTATCGCTATTTAATGGTGTGCTAACGGTCCCTGAAGGATCTACATTCGTTGTCATGGGTGTCGAAACAGGGGTTCCTAATGTCTGGACTTGAGTAGTGAGCTGGGTTTGTTGCGTATACAGGGTTCTCAAATCTTTACTCAAATGACCGATGGTCTGGTGAATCTTATTAAACTCGGTAGCTATTTGGGTAACTATATCCTCGCTCATGGCTGCGGAGAAAAATGGCTTGCGTTCAATCTGTTGGAAATCAGAACGAACACAACCCGCAGCGATGAGATGAGGACTTCCCCTGTTTCCCTTCTGAATGCTAAGTCTAGCCAGCCGGGTAAAAGGGGGGTCCACAAGGACCGGGGTTGTCACTTGTGACACTGCACCTGAAATGACAAGAGCACAGGGAAAGAATGGTAAGCTAGGCAGTACTAACAGGAGTAGATTCGCTAATAGAATAACTGTTCTGAGATACCAGTACTCACCGAAATTACGCCCCCTCAATGCTCCATACCGGGTGCAGTGTAAGCAATTGATGTTATAACCAGTCTCCTGTGGCGTGCCGAGAAGAAACCCCGAGGGGTCGTGTTCTAGCACACACGCATTCTCGTTGGTGGAAGTGACCACAGGGAGAACTGGAAACATGTAACACATAAAGCAACAAGGTATCGTAGAAACAATACTCCAATCATAGGAAGGAAGGAACTCTGTAGAACACGCCTCAGTAATACGACCAGATGAGGCAAACTGAACAAAACACAACTTCAGACTAAGGAATCCAGAAACAGGCAGAGGTCAAAATACCGAGCAAGCAATACCAGAGACAAAGTCGTAATCCAAGACAGGGTCAGAAGGGAGGCAAGGAGTCAAGAACCAGCCGAGCAACAAAAGTACCAAACAGTAGGCAAGGGATAGTCAAGTAGAGAAAGCCGAGTCAGAGAATACTTAACGTCAGGAGAATCAGGAACACAGCAACACAGAACCAAAATCCGCTTGTTGAACGCAAGCGAGGCTCAGAACTCAGCGTCCTCCTTTTAAGGGCAATGAAAATAGAAAGCAACAAGGGACCAGTTCCAAGGAACCCTAAATCCTGACGGCCATGTTGAGTGAGTGAGTGCTTACATATCTCTATGCCGTAACCGGCTACCGGTACGGTTCTTCAGAACAGTAATTCTTCTTTTCAATTTCGCTCTCTCTCTGAATGACCATGTAGAACGATGAAGGGGAAAACGTGGATAAATGTATTTAGGTCTGCAAAACTGCGGAATCCGAACAATAGCGCTCCCATATAAATACCGACGGTATCACATATGACAATTTTAAACAATGGGCTGAGCAAGGATATGCACTAATAGGAGATCTGTTTTATGACTCTCAGTAGGTGCAGACAAGATCTTGGATAACTTAGGCGCTACACCCATGACGACTCTACAAATACAACAAGTCTACTACACTCCCAAGCATAGATGGCCCACAATCCCCATAGAACCCCCAGAAAACAAAATACTGACACACCTGCTCACCTCTGAAGGTTCACACCATCAAATATCCACACTATATAAGATGCTAATACAGGAACTGTCACAAACCCCATTACCTGTTCGGGATCATTGGGCTCGAGATATGAATGTGGTAATAACGGACGAACAATGGCATATAGCCTGTGAATCTACAAGGCGAGTGTCCATGAACTGTAGATTTCGAATGATACACTTCAGAGTGCTTCACAGAAGTTATATTACACCGGCACTCCGACACCGGCTCATCTCCATGAGGATTATTCTTGCTCTCTTTGCACTACACTGAACCCCGCCTTTTATCACTGTATATATGGGAATGTCCAAAAATCTATGCCTTCGGGGTTTGTGTATTAGATGAAATTAGCGCCATCCTACAAATTCCCTTACCCCCGACACCAGAAACAGTCTTTCTCATGCAATTACCACCACATGTCAGAAACTGACTGTAGATTTGCAGCGCTTGGCATAAATCTAGCCAAGAGAGAGATAGCGATGCGCTGGATGCAATCCCACCCCATTATACACCAAATGGCAATACATGTTAGCACAATGTTCAGAGAATGAGCAAACCGCACGACTGATCTTCCCCCAAATCAAGACTAAAATTTATATGGGTCAAATTCCACAGGCATCCTTTGCACGACTCCGCAGCAAGCAACGACGAAGCAGGAGATGACGATACATCAACGGATGATACAAGCTGACCGAAGCCTATTGACCTTCAACTCACCTATTATCTGTTCAATGTAATAAACTGCTAATGTACTCCCTCAATAATGCAGAGACGCTTGTTAGAAACATGGATATACTGTACAGTTTTGCTTTTTGCTTTCAGGCCATGTTTTCTTGTTGTATTGTAGTTGTTCTTTGTCAATGTACACTTATGCAACTAAAATCAATAAACACAATTTAAGAAAAAAAGAAATTGCGGGTCTCTGGTGCCCGAGGCCCGCAATTCGGTACTCAGCCAATGCTGATTTGTGACGCATTTCATTTGTATACCTATTTCCACACCTCGTTTCCGCTTCACATGTACCTCTATCTTATCCCCAGGACTCTCCTCTCTTCTCCTGTCTTTGGTTTCATATATTTTATTTCCACTTTGTATCGATTGGCTGAAAGACCGACTCTCAAGTCACAACTCGCGAAACCGATTATGTAAAACATATTTTTAAATAGGTCACCGTGACCTTTACAGTTAGTCTTATATTTAAAAAATTAGCAGAGGACATGTCACCAGATATGTCAAAGGCACAATTGTAAATGCGGATATTTCTTTTAAAACTTGAATGGTGTAAATCCTTTCAGGAGTGCGGGCTGTAGCAGTGTCTAAAAATTTGATTTTTTCCCCATGGGAAATCCAATGAATAGTGCCTGCAGCAGTCTATGCCAAATATCTTTAAAACCACTGTATGCTTTCACACAAAGCTTGCCCAGAATGTGCTCTATGTACTGGACTTCGCTTCTTAAAAATTTCATGCAAATCTGTCATTCGGTTCCAAAGTTATAAGCAATAGAATGTTGTGGATTTCCTATGTAAAAAATATTGTAACTTGACTGTCTGGCGGTGACTGCCGCCAGAGAATTCTTGGCCCATATGACCTTGCTCTTGTCGTTATGGGATTGTTTAGTAGGGTGAATTTTTCCCGAAAAGAATTGGAGACTGTTTTTGGTTTTCTGCATTTTGTCGTCATCAGATGACATAAGGTGCAAACTAATGACTTTGTTTTTTTTTTTCATTTCATGCTTCTTGGCGAAGGCAGGCTGGCAGACTACTTTTCACTTGGCGGAGGCTTACACTGAAATGTAATCCCTTTGCTAGTGCTTAAAGCAGTGGCAGAGGGATAACATTTCAAGGACCTCCTTAAGGGATGCCAAATGTCCTGCAAAATGCTGCTGGACCCTCTGCCCCTCCCTCTTCCCACCATCCCTGGAGTAGCTAGCAGAGCTCTTTCTGCACGTCAACCATAAACTGGCTTCACACTGAGCTGCTAATGGGACACAGAATTGGAGCAGAATTGGAATAGTCACCTTTCAATTCAACCAGACACCTGCTGCAAATCAAATAGGAGAGGCTTTCCACAAGGACAAACAAGCATTGGAAACATCATTAAACTAATGAAAGAAGGGCAAAAAAGCATTGGCAATTGCCATTAGGCCAATGAAAGGAGGGCAAACAAGCATTGGTAATGTATTAGGCTAATAAAATGAGGGCAAATGAGCATTGGTAATGCCATTAGACAAATGAAAGAAGGACAGACGAGCATTCGCAATACTACTAGTCTAATGAAAGGATGGCAAACAAGCATTAACAATGCCACTAGGCTAATAAAAGAAGGGGAAACAAGCATTGGCAATGCCACTAAGCTAATAAAAGAAGGGAAAAAAGCATTGGCAATGCCACTAAGCTAATTAAAAGAGAGCAAACAAGCACTAGCCTAAAATAATGTGAAAACCTTCAGTTACATACTCGGCTGTATAGTGATACGGTAGTGTTGATTACAAATGTTTTTCAAATATGTTCTTAACAAGGTAGTATTTGTTATACCATCTTCATTGCTTTGCTTTAACTGCTAATATTTCCAAAATCAAACACTCTTGCCATATTACTTATTAAAAGTTTGCTTTTCTGATAGCTTTCAATTGGCACATCCATCAAAACACCACACGCTTGTTTGTACTGCTTAGTCCCCCACCTGATTTTTATTTGTAAAATAAATAAACCTTAATTAACCAACTATTGCATTTGACATTGTATGACCCATGCCAATACCTTTTAAGAGAATTTCCCATTAGTGCATTTATCAGAATATTTTGTTAAATTAAATTGCAATGCGTGACCTAACATATGTGGCCAAAGGCCATTTTCAACAGGATCTTCCCCTCACATCACCAGGGCAACATTTCACCAGAAAGAAAATTATGAGATGTGTGCAGCACACTCTACATCATACCCCGCTCAGTCTGGTTTAATAATGCAGAATGGTCACTCCAAACTATAACAACATAACCGACTTCTTGTAATGAAGCCACAGGTGCGCCTTGATGATTCCGGGCTGGCAGCACGTTACAAACGAATAAAAAAATAAATATACAGGTCAGCTGGATGGTGATAGGTGTTCCGCGGCGTTTGACACAGTCGACCATTCCATCTTGAGCTCACGGCTGGAGGAGGTGGCAGGGATCACCAGCACGGCCCGGGATTGGATTGTGTCATTCCTATCCAACCGGGTCCAATTTGTGCGCTGTGGGGACACGACTTCATCCGAGGCCCCCGTCCCCTGTGGGGTCCCTCAAGGCTCCTCTTTGTCCCCACTCCTCTTCAACATCTATATGCGCCCCCTGGCCACCCTCCTCGATGTCATCGGCCTCCCGTTCCAGTGCTACGCCGATGACACCCAGCTCATGGTCGACCTGCACAGCTCCTCCGGTCACGCTGCACGGTTAGCCCCAGGTCTCGTCCTTGTCCAGGAGTGGATGCGCCAGAGTCGCCTCAAACTCAACGGGGAAAAAACCGAGCTTCTGGTCCTCCCGGGGTCCAGAGCGACCCCCCTTCCGGTTATCCCCTGGCCTCCCTCCTGGGGTCCACGACCGCTTCCATCAAGCAAGGTTCGAGACCTGGGGGTCTGGATCTGCCCTGACTTGGATGGCTCAGCACAGGCAGCGGCGATGTCTGGCGTGGGACATTTCCACCTCAGTGTTCTCACCAAGGTCTTTCCCTTACTGACCATCCCCCAGAAGATTGCGCTTTACCACGCTTTTGTTGGGTCTCGGTTGTCTTACGGCGTGGCCTCCTTGCTTGGCACCACCTCCTCGATCATCAATCAGCTACAAAAAGTCCAGAATCGGGCTATCCGGTCTATCTTCAGGCTCCCGTGGAGGGAGCACATCACTCCTTGGCGGCTCAAGCTGGGTTGGCTCGACATTACTTCCACCATCACCTTCCGAGTCTGCCTTTGGCTGTGGAAAGCCCTTCACCAACTTGGCCCAGGCTATATCCACCATTGGGCGGCTCTCCGCCACAGCACTCACCCGCTTCGAGCCATCCATCTTCACAAACTCCTTCCCCTCAAGGTTAGGAAATCCAAAAGAGGAGGCAGGACCATCGCCCACAAGGGGGCCTTGCTCTGGAACGCTCTCCCCGTATCCTTGCGCTCCCTCAAGAACTTCCTGCATTTCAAGCGCGCCCTCAAGGCGCATCTTCTCTCTCAGGATTCCTCTGCATTGAACAAACCCCAGCAAGCCTCGAGTCCTGCACCTGTCTTCGGTTCCACTGTCCTCCGGCCACCACCTGCCGGAAACCTGAACACTTCTTCCCCTCTCCATTTGGTGGTGCTGCATAGTATGAGTTCCTACCTGCAACAACATTGCTTCATTATGCTGGAAGGTTGGGTGTAGCTCTATTCATGTCAGCACTACTGAGAAACTTTGAACTGCACTCTCATTTTGTTGATGGGAATTTTCTTATAATTATTTTCCTGTGCTCTGAGTGCTGTGACAGTAATTTCTAAAATTTCATACATTGTGCATTTCTTGCATTTCTGCCCTTGGCATTTTCATGGCTCTTAACAACTTGCACATACCTCCTCCCTTTTTAGCCTTTCCAGGTTCTCCCCCCATTCTCTGGAATCAGTGGTTAGATATGTTTAATAATTACCTGGATGCTTCGGGTGGGCGCAATTTTGATGTTCAGAGAAAACTCTTTGTTCTTAAGTATTGTTTAGGGACAGAGGGTCAAAGAATTCTCAAATCTCTTACCCCTTATGAGCCAGTTGAGGGAGATGGCAGACTAAATGAATACGATTTCACACTTAAAACTTTAGAGGGTCACTTTATGCAAGATCGTAACATCATTGTGTAGAGGCACAGATTCAATATCAGACATTTTAGACCTGGCGAGAGCATTGTTGCTGCTCTCCGAGAATTGGGAGCCACTTGTGACTACGGT
>JAUBNV010022187.1:0-10640 GCA_032354855.1 Desmognathus mavrokoilius | reverse complement strand
GCTGGAGGAAGGAGACTCTTAAAGGGGTACTAACCCTTTTTCCTCTTTTGTCTCCTTCTCTCCAGGAATAACAACCCTTTCCCCCGGAAGCATCTCACTGCTGCTGCTGGGCGGTGGGTGTCTCAAGCGAAAGGGGGGTGACTAGACGTTGGGGGCAGCGGACTATCGTCGCTCGCACAACCAGGCTTAACAAGAACTACCACTGAAGGTCTTCAGAACTTTGTTAAAGTTGAGATATGGTTAAAGTTGAGCTATGGATCTCTGCCTGTGAATATGGTCCTCCTTGATAGGAGAAATAACCGGAGGGAGGAAAGGGCTTGTTCTATCTGTATTTCAATCTTGGATGATGTTGAACTTTTTTTGATTGCCTGTTTTTAAAGGAATATAGAAAATGGTGGTTAGGTGATTTTTATCAGAGGGTTGTGCTAAACACCGTGCAAATTTTGAATGAAACTGACTCTGCTAAGTTAATAACAATATATGTTTTTATCAAGCTAAGTTTTGAAAAACGCAAGATTAAGATTTAGGTTGTTTAACCCTGGTTTGTAATAAGTTTTGTTTTATCTTCTCTTCTCTGTTAGATGACCTGCTCCCGGACCTCACCTCACCTCACTTGTGAACACAAGTTTGGCTTCTGGAGTCATCCCTAAGGCCTGGTAAAAAAGGGAGAGTGACACTACTACTGAAAAACCCTGAACTGGATCTAAATGAGTTAAAAAATTACTGTCCAATTGCACAACTGCGTATTTTAACTCGCATTGTGGAACTTATCATTACCCAACAAACTCAGTTACATCAGAGAGCATCCTCTCCTACATGACTTCCAATCAGGCTTCAGGCTAGGCAGGGGAACAGAGCTGGTCACAGCAGATGTTAGAGAGACTCTATTATGGTGTGCCAGTCACAATCACCTCTCAGTGCTTGATCTGTCTGCAGCATTTGACACCATAAACCATGACATCTTGTTAGATCACCTAGAGGAGGTCACAGGCATGTCAGGACTGGCACAGGAGTGGTTACATTCCTTTCTATCTGAACACTCACAACAAATTAAACTAGGCAAGGTCTGGTCTCCCAAATCCTTGGTGCCATTCAGTGTCCTGTAAGCGTCATCACTGTCACCTATATTATTTAACATCTATGTGCTCCCATTGGCCTCCCTCCTTGGAGATGTCAGTCTGTGGTTCCACATGTACATAGATGACACACAGATCAAAGTGGACCTACACGAGACTACGGGACAAGCGGAGATGCTGGCCCTCTGCCTGACTCTTATTCAAGAATGGATAAGATAGAACAAGCTACGCCTGAATAGCAAGAACTCCTGGCGACCACAGAGAGTAGGGGAGTTGACCCACCTGCTGACCTATGGCCCATCTCGTGGGGTCATCCACCAACACCGGTCACCAAGACCAGGGATCTGGGAGTTTACAGTTAGTCACAAACTGGATGGTGAGGCACAGGCAGCGAGCACATCTAGATCCTGCCACCATCAACTAAATCTGCTGTCCAGACTTTTCATCTGCTGGAACATGAGCAGAAAGTGACACTGTATCAGGCAATGGTGGGTTTGTGGGTCTGCTATGGACTCTTTTTCTTCCTAGGCAAACCAAGAAGACCATCTTTCAGATGCATAAAATTAAAAACCAGACCATTAGGCTCATCTTCAGGCTTCAGCGCTGTGACAGACTAACCCCTGGAGAACAAAGCCTGGATGACTCAAATTTGAGTCACTGATTGCCTTCCGGATCTGTCAATGGATCTGGAAGTTGGCTAGGAAACAGGGCTCTTGCTCTACTCATAAATGGGTAGCTCAACCCCTAACTAAATACTGCCCCGTCTGACACCCATCAACAAACTGTCCCTCCCATCATCATTTAGACAGAGTTGGTGGGCAGCCATCCAAGCCTGGATGACCTTGTAAACATTGTTGATGACAGAGGAGTCATAGGTGTGGTTGCCGGTGATGGGGAGGAGTACCTGGTTATCATCATCAAAGTTTGTATAAGAGTCTCTGAGGTGACCTAGTTGATCAAAGAGGGGTTTGGTGAAGATGTTGTAGAGCGTGGGCGATACACAGGAGCCTTGGGGGACACTGCAGGATACTGGGGTGGGGCCAGAGGAATGAGGGCCAGAAAAGACCCTGGAGGTATGGTCGTTTACGAAGGCTGCGCTCCAGTAGATTGCGTCTGGGAAAAAGTTGGCAACGGTGGTGAGGTGATGTCAAAGTGTATGGTGGTCAATGAGGTTAAATGCCATTGAGAGGTCAAGGAGGAGGATGAGTGAGAGGTTGATTTGGTTGTGGGATTTATCGAGTTGTAGTTTGATGTCCAGGAGGGCTGTTTCAGTGTCGTGGCCTGGGCGGAAACCTGATTGTCTGAAGCCATGGAGTTGGTGGGTTTCGAGTTATTTCTGGATTTGGACATAAGCTACTCGGTCCAGGATTTTGAGTAGGAAGGGGACCGTGGTAGTTGGTTGGTAGTTGGTGGGGATCGCGGGGTTAAGGTTAGGTTTTTTAAGTAGGGGGTGATACATGCTTCTTTGATGCTTGCTGGGACTGAGCATGAGGTGAAGGAGGTCTTAATGAAGTTAGTGATAGGAGGTGGGAAGGCAGAGGTGCAGTCTTTTATTATCGGGGCGGGGCAGATGTCTCTCTTGCAGGGTGAGGGCTTGAGGCCTTGGATGATGCGGTCAACCTCAGGTTCGGTGACTGGGGAGAAGTGAGAGAGGGGTAGGAGGGGGTGAGGGATGGTGCTTGGTGTCAGCACGGGAGTGGAGCTGGTTGGTTTGGCTCAAAGTGTGCATTGTTTCGACCAGATTTTGGAGTGCAATGTGGCAATTTTCCTAGAGAGGGCGTTGTGGATAGCAGTGAATCAGGTGTCATCTTTGGGGGTATCGATTTTGGGTGGGAATGGGTTTTCAAGCTCTTTGAGGATCTTGAATAATTTGCAGGTGTCAGAGTTGGCATTGGTGATGCGGACATTGAGTTGGAGTTGGTGAGAAGTATGGTCACTTTGTAGGTTTTAGAGGCCGTGATAAATGCTGACTTGTGGGTATCCATCGGGAGTTTCCTCCATGTGTGTTCGGCTGCTGGATTGGTAAGGAGGAGTGTTTTCAGTTCAGGCATAAAACAGGTTTTGTTGTATTTGAGGGGTTTGGGTGCGGTCCACTTTAGGGGGGCGAGACTGTTGATGGCTAGGGACAGCATGGTGTTGGGAAATAAGGAGATACTAGCCCCAAGGACTAGACTTAGCATTTTAGAAAGCACTGACTATGAGGGCTTTTCACAGAATATTAAAAACTTGAAAAATAGATGTAGATCCAATATAAAGTCATTGAAAAATGTGATTGTCAACAGCAAATGAAAGCATAAGGGCAACTCAAATGAATTATGTCAAAAATGTGGCTTTGAAAGGGAATCCTTACAACATATGCTTTTAATATATAAGTAATTATCTGTGTTGCAAATACGGTTTATTTACCTGCTTCTTAACGACAGAGGTTTTTAATATGAAAACACAGCTTGATAATATTAGAGACGCTGGTGACTTCAGCCAAATGAAAAATAATGGCTGGAGAAGCTAGAATTAATCAATGCTACTAGGAACACTCCAAGTGGGACGGTTATATCCAGACATGGGTCGCGGGTTTGCTGTGCCTAGAGACGCAAGCTACACCTCTCTCAGAATGCCCAACAAGGCCGAAACCGGTCTAGGGATTGCTTGTGATCTCGTACTGAAGGAGTGAGAACCATAGCAGTTCGGGTCTGACTGCAGCTGTGTCTGAATTGATTGGCACATTGATCTCACTCTGGAAATAATGGCACATGCAGATTAAAAAACAGTGGTTTGGAAAGCTGCACAAAAGCTGCACACAGGCGTTCTCAGTGGCATTAATTCATTCTAGCTTCTCTACCCATCACTTTTTGTTTTGCTGAATTCATTTCAGGAGGCCACACAATAAATCTCTTATCTTGTAGCCAGAACATTCTCAGTTTTCTATGGAAATCTCTCTGCAACTCACCGCAGTCAACCGCAGAGTTCCACAAACCTCCCACACATCGCCTACACTTTACGACACATACACAAAACCATTATTTGTTCAAGCGGATGCCTTACGCGTGTCGTACACATTTTAAGGACAGCACGCAAATCCACCTCCCACTCACCGGGGACCACCTCACTGACCCTGACACCCTAAACAACCTCTATGACGTTATTTAAAACTGGATAGCTAGACATAGCCTTTATTGATGATGATAACATTGAGCTCCAGGTTGTATGCCTACCCTCATGCCTTAAGAAACTCTAGCCTTAATTATCCTCTTTCACCACTGCCGCTAACTCAATCCAAGTCTCTAAATGGGTCTAAACTTTATGGGTCTACCTCAACGCCGAGTTAAATATTTCCAGGCAAGTGAACCCCAGCATTTCCTCTGCAATTTACTTCATTATGCTCCTGAATGCCATTTTCTCACCATGAACAACTGTGCAACCATCGCAAGAGCCATCATTAGAGCCAAGCTTCCCCTTACCCTTCAAACTCTCCCCCTTCTCCTTCAAACCCTCCTCCTTTCCCTTTCAAGCCTTCACCCCACCTCTTCTTTCGGAACTCTGCTGTCCTGTTGGGGACAGTGGAGTTCCAACAGAAGGGGAGGGGGAGGCTATTAAATAAAAACAAAAAAAATACAATAATGTCATTAGGGGCCCATAGGCAGCCTGGCACATTATACATCAGTGTGCTCAGCTGCCCCTGAGCCCCCAATGCGATAAATAAGGTGGCAACAACCACCTTGCTGATTGTGGGCGCGGAGAGGCACCGCACATCAGTGGCCACCTATTCAAAAATCAGCAGGCCGACAGCAGTACTGGTGGTTGCCTGCCTTCTGCTTCCCTATGGGCCAGTGGTCCATTGACACCCACCGGTCTTTCCACCAGCGGGATTCCCACTAGCTGACCAAACTGCAAACAGGCGGACAGCTGACTGCCGGCAGAGTGGGCAGAACTACGGTTCCACTGTACTCTAATGAGGCAGTGAGAAGTTTCAATCCTGAATGTTAACATAACAATAATATCTTATTTCTTATATAGCACTACACACCCTTGGGTCTCAGAGCACTGATAACAGATGACATTATTACCCCACAGCGTGGTACTCAATTTATCGACCTCCGAGGATGAAAGGCTGAGTTGACCCTGCCGGGATTCGAACCTGTGTCAGCAGGCTTGCACAGAGCTGTGCTATCTGACCGGCTGTCATGTTTTGTGAAGCCTCATGTGCCAGTTAAAGCCCCCACTCAGCTCTTGTCTCACACGACTCTGGGCATGATCTGCCGCTCTCTTCTCACAACACTGTGATCACAATCAGAGAGTTGGAGGAGTCATTTGATAAATTAGATGCTGATGTTGCTGGAAAAATTCTCTGTATTTCTCATCAGGATGTTGTGGCTTTAAGTTCTTTGTGTGCTGATAAGATACTCTTGAAGAGGCAGCATCCTGGTGACTTTATCTCACGAACCATCATGTTCTCTCTGTTAGGACTTGTGCGGTGAAGTCTCCAGGATTCTTACAGCAAGTTTTGGTCATTTATGAGCAAAATACTGCCCAATAGACTCCTGTGTTTCTTTCTCCTCTGTAGCCTATAATCCATATCAAAGAAGGGCATATTTTCTGCTTACACAGGCTGAAGTGGTCATAAAAACAGCAAAAAAATATTGTCAGGGGCCCAGGTCTGGGCCCCCTATGAAAACTAAGGAAGACAGGCAACCTGCTGCTCTCGTCACAAATAAACCCAGATGTCCAGTTGAACACACTCGTCTCAGTCAGTGAAGGGTGATCTGAGTAGTTTTTTAAAGTCTTTATTTGCAATATTGCAGCATAGCAATGACTACGAAACATTTAGCATTATGAATTTTAAAATACATTGCCCCTTCGAATAAAACAAAAGTGTCAAAAAGATATGGATTTTTTCAATTTTGTCAAAAGATTTTTCTTTAAGCAACGACACTACATCTGAACTTTGGCCTGAATTGTCAATCAATAATTAGAAAGATCTTTAGTAAAATCACAGAAAAATAAAACATGTTCAACATCATCAATACATGAGGGACAGTGATACAGAAACGCAAATCATAAGGAATCTTGTTGTGAGCCAGCAAGATCACATTATTAGGTAGTAAACCATACTTAAGTTTTGATAAGGAATGCAATACTACTGTTGAAGAACAATTAAGCATAACATCTTCCACAGCTTCATGTGTCTTTGCAGTTATGAACCACTTTAAAGGTTATAATGTTTGGCAATTCAATAGAATACCAGAAAAACAATGAAGATTCATTTCACTTTTGACAGGGGCTCTGTGGTTAGAAGCAATTGGCTCATTCAGCCATGGTTTGGCTAAACCTAATAAAGAACAATTGGCATTACAATGCTTTACAATTTCAAAATTAAAATCGCTAGAGAAAGCCTCCTGTAGACAATTATCAGATAATTCTTATGATAAGTAAATATCTTGTGGATATAGTTTACAATGCAAATTTTACTGCTTGCCACTGCACTCTCCAAAACAAGATCTAAAATAATTGGCTCAAGTGGCATAGATTGAGGGAGGGAAAAGATCTTGTGCCAAAAGATTGCCTCCCATTTTTTAATAATTGGCGATTCCGTTACACCCCAAATTATAGAGCCAGAAAGAATCCTTCCCTTCCATTTGGATTTATATCTATCAATGCCTGCTTTAAAATTGGTAAGGAGGCCATTACGTCTTAGATTGGAAAGTGCATTTGCAATTAGCAGGTTCTTATTAGACAGAGAATTTAGATAATCCGCCCAACACCCATCAGAAGAAAATGTAATGCACAAATAACAGCATCTTTTTGCTATTTCGACTGGACCTTCCTCAAGTGACCATTTAGGAGAGGTGGGTGTCTTTTCGCATTAAACACAACCACTTTGGTTTTACCCAGATTAATTTGAATGCCATTACGTTTGCAAAATGTTTGGAGTTTTTACAGTTTAGTTTGCAACCCTACTGGGTTCAAATCCAAAATGGCCGTGTGTTTGATGAAGTCATCAAATTGGAGCAATATGCCCAATTAACCCTTAGACAGGAAGAAATGTGGACTGGAAGCAAAGACTGTAGAGTCTTTTTGAGTTTGACTTAGGGCAATTTTGCAATTGAATATGAGTTGTGCATGATCGCTAAACTGTCCCAAAAAAGGTTCATGCTTTTAAAATGAGAGAAGCTATTGCTTTTAGTTCAAAAGAAATCAATGGTTGAAGTTGTTTTCCTTTTTTGAAGGTTGGATCACAAATCCCTGACACGGGAAGTCTTCCAGTTAGGATTACTAGATTGTTGGTTCTCAGCAACTTACTTAATTGAAAAACATTAGATGTGGGGGGCAATAAATATATGAGGGCAGGAGAACCCATTCTAGAATCTCTGTATACAATTCAGACCAACCTTGAAATAAGTTCGGGTTTGCCAGTTGAGCATTAAAGTCCCCTCCCCCAAAGAATATAATCATTGGGATATTCCAACAAAAGCTCAGAAATAAAAGTACATAAATGACCCAGAAAGGTTTTGCAATGTTATTTTGTTAGAAACAACAGCCTAGTGTAGAGATTAATTAGTAAAAAATGAACACTTTTGTTATCCGTGGAATGATAACACTGCACACTGAATTGTGTCCCATTGTTGAAGGGGAGGCATATCGCGACACAGCTAGAAAGCCATTATACCACAAATCATCAGTAGCCCAGGTCTCTTGTAAAAAAATATCATTTTTATTTAGTCTGTTCGATATGCTGGGCTTAATTAGTTTACTCACACCTGCACAATTCAAACACATTATTTTAAGTAAACAATCAGGAATCAAGTTCATCCCCAAATAGATACTCACAGTCAACAGAATCATTTTCAATATCCCCACCCAATTGACTTTCAGAAAGCGGTTCAAGTATCCCTGACCCACTTGTGAATGAGACGACATTATGTTGAGAGTTTGAAAACAGGTTTTCCTGCTTACAGCTTCAGGATCATATTTGGGTTACGGGCTAGTGAGTCAGATGGTATTTCAAATTTAGAATCTCATTGGCCTGATCTTGTTAAGGTATTACAGAAAACTAGAAGGCAGCGTTAATGAGAGACAGTATTATAGATTGTTTACTGTAAATAATTCTATTGAATTATTAACTTGAAACTGTGCAGTACTCAATGAGTAGACTTTGCTTATAGTAGACATTTTAAAGGCAATTGATGGCTATGGTCTGATATGCTTACAAGAAACCTTCTGTACCGCTGACCTTTTTTAACCTGGATTTCACTCTTTTAATTTAAAAGCTAAACCTGGTATAAGAGGGAACGCCAAGGTGGCCTACTGACTAGGAACATGGTTTGTTTTAATTATTCTCTGATTCATTTGGAGTCTATACCTCCTGTTTCATTAGATTATGCTGTCAAAGTTATTTAATAACCAGGGTAAGTGTAGTTGTAGGATTCTAATCCATCTGTATATAGTCCTCTAAATGTAGCTAATGCAAGTGTTAATGCTATAGATTCTTTATGTAATGCACTAGAAGAAGTGCTTGAAAAATACCCCAGGGACATAATTATTAAAAACGGAGATCTGAATTCTAAAATAGGATTATACAAGGAACATGGTAGCTGGAGTTAGCAAATTCCCAGTGGGATATTCCGAGGCCTGCAAGGATACCCGTTAGATGAGATAAAAGAGCGAAACATCTTGGAAACCAGTTAGACACTCATATCATAAGGGAGATTAATGTTGTCTGAAATCAGATATACCCGCAAAAGGTACTGACTGCACCAAGACAAGTGAAAATGTTATAGATTATATATTGACTGATTTAATCCCATTTATGAAATATTTATGGGGGATTTATTTACTGATTTGTTTTGGTGGAAGACTAAGGCCTTAGTTTTACCGATGTTTATGTCTAGATATAGGGAAGACATATGTTCAACAAAAGCATCCAAGAGTGTTTGTAATGATCCGGGGGTTCTGGCGAGTATCACGGTATCATCGGCCTCTAACAATGCCGGGATCTTATAATTATTGATACAGGGTACATCTGTTACTGTGGCCTATAATCAACATATAACATCATCTATATAGATAAAAGATAGGATGGGCATCAATGGACATCCTTGCCGCACCCCTTTCCTGATCTTAAATGGGGCAGACAGGTTACGGTTCTTATTACCGATTATACAGCCCTCCATATCTGAATATGAATTCTTTATTACACTAATCCGGTTACCTGGTACACCCCACTTCTCGAGAATTGACCATAAGACCTCATGACTTACTGAGTCAAATGCTGTCTTCAAATCGATTGATATAGCATAGATCTTTTCCCTGTTTACCAAATATTTGGATAAGATATGGTATAGGTTAATAATCTGGTCCGTTGTACCAACAACTGGTCTAAACCCGTATTGCAGCTGTGACAGCGGGTGATTTTCCAAGAGCCATAATTGTAACTTATCAGCCAAAATACTACTAAAGATCCTACATATTATGTTGATTAAGGAGATGGGACGATAGTTCTTGTGATCATTCGTATCACCTTCCTTATAAACTGGTAGTATTTTGGCCTTTCTACAATTAGATGGAAAATGGTTGTTAACAAGCAGCTCGTTAAAAAACCCCACCAAGAAAGGAACCCAGGAGTCTTTGTTAGTCAGGAAAATATCCGAAGGAACAAAATCTAGCCCTGATGCCTTGCCTGGGCATAATGTCTTCAAAGCTTTACATACTTTGTGAGTGGGTAAAACCTGGCCAAAAAGCAGCTTAGCCCTATTTAGGACCAACCCCATGTCTGATATAGAGGTGATTTCTCCCTTGCTCACCCCCTTAAAAGCCTCGGGTACCATTATCAGGCAGAGCTTACTATGGTCAACAGTCTCCAGACTCCCAAAACACAACCATAAGTGGCCGGAGCCAATTATGAAATCAATATAGGAACCCACTGAATGGCCACTACGAGTTGGGGAGGCTGGTATATCCCCTGTAATACGGCCATTTAGAGTCCTCTTCCCCCTTCTTCCCACCACATCCTAGCTACTTCACTCTCCCATCCCTCCATGTGTTCTCCCCGTCGCTCGATTCTGCCTGTATCCTCCTCTAACTGTCTCCCATGTTCTGCCATCCTCTTTCTCTGCCCTTAGGACCTTTTTCCCCTCACGTACATGCACTTTCCATGTTTTTCAACCTTTGCACTGCTGATGTCTTCTTACTCTCACTGGTTTTTGCCTCTATCTACCTCTAACTACCTCCGCTCAATTGCCCGTCCCTTCCTCTGTCCTTCTGACACTTCTCCCCCATGCTCCAACTGCATCCTCTCTACTTCACACCTTCAATTCTTCCATGTCTCCTTTCTCTTGTCAGCATCGGCTCTATCCATGCTCTAACTGGGTATGTTATGGTGGTAGGTCCTTCCCTTACCCTTTTACCCTTTCTCCCCCTACCTGCCCCGCATTCCGGTGTCCTTCCCGCTTGGGGTTGTGTGTGTGTTTTTTATATCGCTGGTATCTTGCCTATCTGTCCTCTAACTGGTTCTGGTAAGGTGGTAGGTTCTTCCCCTTGTCGGTTGACCTTTCTCCCCCCCTCCTGGCA
>JAUBNV010022186.1:0-17429 GCA_032354855.1 Desmognathus mavrokoilius | reverse complement strand
AACACCCTAGACCCTATGCTACTCACTCATACAGCCCAGCCTAGGGGTCCATTTGGCCCCTAGCTGGCGAAAAAAAAAGAAAACACACACACACACAGATTGACTGTCCTCACAACCCTCTCTTTACATGCTGAAAGTTTTCGCCCAGCAAGACAATGACCTGACCTAAGTCATTATCTTAGAAGTCCTGAGCCACTCTGCACATAATTCAAAGTGGCTTCTACAAATCTGACATATTTTGAACTTAATGGGCCTGGAGAATCATATGAATAACAGAACTGCTCTAACCAAGCCGGCCTTAACAGCTAAAGCAGGAATTTCTGGGAAAATCAAGACAAAACTTAGAAAATGCCTGTTGGATGAAGACCTAGTTCAACGCCCTGGGCATGCAACATGCAGAGGCCTATGAGATAGCTAGCAGTGTTTTAAATAACTAGGATTATCCGCCCTTATGTGAAGACACCAAAAATGCCACAAAAGAAAGCAATCGACTCAGATCTTTCAAAACAAAGACACTTTTTTATTAGTTCAAAAATAGGTAAAAATACTTTAAGAGCAGCAATGGTTACTTTATTCTAAACACTTCAAAAAGGTGAGTTCCAGCAAAAAGACACAGGTGAGAACATGTCTAAGTTACAAAGGTTTGGGTAACACAGCAATCGTTAGGCAAATAGTCAAGTCAATTACAAGTCCGGTAACACAGACAGATGCAATCAGGAATCACCACTCCAATGACTCTGAAAGGATGAGGTAGCCAAACTCCTGTTTATCACTGCTAGGCCAGGCTAAGCTATTGTGGCTTAGACACAGAAGACCAGGCACTCCCTCCAAGCTCGTCTTCCTCAGTAGACACCCCTCTGCAGTAACTCCACAACGTATGGGTATTCCGAGGTCAAATCAGAGAGAGAGTTACATGAGCCAGGCCCACGTAATATATACCCAGCTTAGACCTGGAGTGGTCGTAGCTGGATTAAACCAAGACTCTTCCCACCAGAGAGGATGTAAACCCCAGATGGAATATTCCAGTCCTCCAGACAGGATAGTCTGCTGTTGGACAGCTGGGGACACCAACATGGGAGGCCCCAAGCTTGGCAACCCCCCACACAAAGGAATCCCAACACCTTTTGACAGACGAGGACAAAACGGGGAGGGTATCAGCTGCCTTCCAGAGCCACAGGGGCATGGTGGAGCTTCTATTGAGGAAGAGGGAGGAGGCTGAACTACAAAAGCTTCCCCTAATCTTCCCTTTTGGGTGGGAGTTCCACCCACGGGAAGCACAAGGCTGTGCCAGCCCATCTGCCCTCTTCCAATAGGAGATGAGCCTGCCCAGGAGCAGGGACATCTGGCTGCTCCAGGACAGAGGCACCGCTGGGGGTTGTCAACATGTGTTTCCAGCCCTGATTCAGCAACTCCTGGCCCCCATTTTGAGCATGTACCCAATTTCAGAAATAAGCCACGTGGTGATTCCTAGAAAGAGGGACTCACTCAAGATGGAGCCCAGACACGGAATCGAGCATTGGATCCGAGCTAACCCACGCAGAGAAGCTGGACGCACTTTTCCGTGCAACCGCAGTTAAATCATAACCGCATTATGAATTAACTGTGATTTTTAGCAGAAAACTAATTTTGGGCACTCACGGTTACGCGGCAGTCTCAAACATCCAAAACCACCCACAGCATAACATGGGGTGATGGGAGCCTCGAAAGCCACGGTTAGAGGTTCCCATGTTAAACATAGAGAATTTCACTCACACGTTTAAACATGGTCAAAAATACGCGCGCCTGTCCATTTTAAACATGGTTATGGGGAAAAATGCTCACACACACACCCTAAGCTAATCCTAGCTGTGAAGGGTCGCGCAAGGGATGGGGGGCAGAAGGGGGCCCCCTGAGCCAACTAGCTGGACCCAGGGTGAGACTTTCCAGGTTATTAAGGATACAAAAGGATCCTCCCAGAGGCCCTCTGCACCTTACCATGCTGGCCAGGGGGTCACACGCGACACCTGCAGCGACTAGGGGCACCCAAGGGAGCACCCTAACCCCTATGCTACACACACATACGACCAGCCTTGGGGTTCATTTGGCCCCTAGCTGGTGAAACAAAATAACCAGAAGGACTGTCTTCACAAGAACTATTTACCTTTTTTCCCAATGTTTCCTTTTACATAGTAGCTTGAGATTTCAATGGAACTGCTCGCAAGACAACTTTGGCTCATTTTAAGCTTAATATTGTGTTCCAGGTATTTAAACCCAGATGCCCTGAAGGCGTTGCAACATCATTGCGTAGGCTGTTGTGTGTGTGGGGGGAATGTGAGGAGTCATTTAGTCATTTGTTTTTCTTCTGTTCAAGGAAGAAATGGTTATTCTCTCTGTTTAAGGGTCTCGCCTATAACCAAGTGTCATCCATGTCTTTTAGCTAATGAATGAACAATATTCTGTGTCGCGGATTTTCTCAGGAACCTTTCCTTTATCCAGAAATCCATGTCTGTCGAACTTTAGGCTGCTGCTTTAATTATATAATTCATAATAGTTTAGGCCTTGTAAAATGCAAGTGTTATATGTTAACCAATGCTTTTATCTTGAGATTTTTTATATTTTTGTATTGTCAGTTTGAAGAAATTTGAATTTCTGAATAAACTTTTGACTGACTGACTGAATTACTACTTGTTTTTTTCATGTTTTAGCCTAACCCACTTAAGAAGGCTGCCAGAGAAATTGAGGCCACGGTAAGAAAAAAATTCAATATATTGTCAGCTCAATTCAATTCAATTTTACTTTTCCCAGCTGTGTCTTTTGAAAAATACAGTGTGCATGTAGTGTAAATGCTCACTCCAAAGATAATTTTGATGCTAATTATCATTTCTAATCATTGTCGCCTTTAACTACCATGCTTCCTGCATAGTAGCAGATTAAACAAGGAACATTTTAGAAACCCACGCTTAGCCTTGATGGCATAAAAGAAGCCTTAGCAGTTCTTCAAAGGTCTTGGTTCGTACACCAGTACTTAATATCTGTTGGTGAAATTATATGGTACCTTATGAGAAATTGCTGTTATTGTACAGATTTAATTTACTGTGGGCTTATCATTGTGATATACATTATTTGAAAGGTGTGTTGTCAGGGGGGCTCTCAGGGCTCACTGTATACACTAACAGTCCTATCCCAATATCAACTAGTTGCCATAATATGAGACATCGTCTAATTAATCGTGCATCCTACAAAACCTACTGTGATCACCAGGACAGCATTTGTTAGATACTTGAACATATTCCATAGTCTAAGTAAAAAAAAATGAATTAGAGAGAGGCGCATATCTCAAGGAAGCGATGAGCTAGATAATCTTATAGAAGATCTTTCAAATGATCAGAATACTATGAGTTAGACGTGGCCCTTAACTACTCAAAGAACCCTATCTCACAGTTGAATTAAACCAGGAAGGCAAGAAAAATATTAGTATTATGTTTCTTTGAGTGACTTTAATATGGATTCTTGATATAGGGATATATTTAGTTTTTTGTTGATGCTCATCGGTGTACTCTGTGACAGTTCATCACAAATGTTTACACTTTTGACCCTTGCCCCTAGAAATATTTGCTCAATAGTTACAGATGCTCAGTTGTTAAACCAACTTCAAGGATCCTAAACATTCGAGATGCTACCATTAGTGGGATTATGAACTCAATTGTTTTGTCATGAGGGGAGAAAACAGTAAAGAGAGAGGTTAAACTGTGTATCCTCACCAAGAAATAATTGCCTTTAGCCACCACCAGAACCTGCAGGATGATCAATGGAGATAATATCTGTGGACAAAGCGCGATCTTATCCCCTGGTCAATTTAGGTTTCATGACCAGAGAGGATGTGCCGCTTACCAACTGTGGAGAGAATGCAAGACTGGCCAGATTAGAATAACTATGACGGGACTAGAAGTCTTAAAAATATGCAAAGATTAACTAGCAGAGGAAGACCTGGTGGGATGGAATGCTCACCATCCAGAAGCAGAAGCCAAGGGAAAGAAGGCCGTGCATAGAAGTGGCCACAAGAACTACAAGTACTAGAAGACCCAGGGTGTAGCGGGGAAAGACACACCAGCACACCTCTGGATGAGGTGGTCACCGGTTATACGTCTTGTTTCTGAAGTTCTTTTAATCGAATGCCACTTACAACCCACAAAAATGATTGACTGTTTTTACAATGTTTATATTTTTGGCAGACTTCAATAATCTCAACAAGAAATACAGTTGATTGCACAAATCCCTACCAAAAATATATGATCGAGGTAAAAAATATTGCTAGTCCATCCTCCAGTCTGTGCATTTTGAAAGATATTATTTCAAGTCGAAATAAATGTATTCCCTGTAAGTGCATGTCAACAAAAATACTGTTGAAATAAACTCATCAGAAATACAAAACCATTTGGTCAACATGACTCGACCAAAGTGGCAAATGAAAAAATAACTTCAAGAACAAGACGGGATACTGTGGTCACCACCGAGCATACGCAGGTAGAGGCGGATGCCAACCCAGTTAACTGAGAGAAAACATAGGTTAACCCGTCAGGAAATAACAAGGTATTAGCCTAACCCTACAGTTAACCAAATGAGTCCTGTAACAAAGTTATGTAAAAAATTCCACCCAGAAATCCTTCAAACCTAGGGTTAATAAAACAGCAACCACATAACATATATGAGGGAAAGGTGCCTGGTGCAGAGTCTTTCCAAGCGTACATTGATACCAGCAGCATACATGGCAGCAGATACCATTCTGAAGAGATCCTAAACCCGGATCCAGCTGAAACTTATACCATCAGATTTGAAACTGATTGCAAGAGAGGAGGGTCAACAGACCCTCTGACACATGGAAGACATTTCTCCATTTAGGGAGCATAAAAGGGTGGAAGGTTTGTGCAGTTAGTGTTGGGACCTAAACAAATCTAGAAGCAGACAAGAATCACTGCTAGTTCTTTCGACCGTCCAAGTGATCTGTGGAGTGCTGAGTGAACATATATGCAAAGACTTAAATGGTGATCCTCCCTCCTGAAGTGGTCAGGCAGCCTACCTGCTCCTGCTGGACCAGAGGGAAGTTTGAACAGGCCAGTAGTCCCCAACAGGATGTTGGGAAATCCATCTTTGGTGGGAGGAGTGGGCAGGCGGCCCACCCCTACTAGCCAAAAGGTTGATCTAGAAGAGCCAGTGTCCTTTAACCTAGTGTGGCTGGGTCCATTTTTGGCAGTAGTCATATTGAAGAGACCAAGGGGGTGTGGAGTTAAACTTGCTGAGTTGCTCATCACAAGCCCTGCTGCAATTGACTGTCCAGCCACCAGAGGTCAACCTTGGAAGGACTGACAAGCCTGCAGCCCCACAAAAGTGATGTAGCCCCATGGACCAGGTGATGCAACCGGGAGTGATAATGGAGGTGGAGCTGATGTAAGACTTACAGAAGGTGTGACCCAATTTGGGGTGTTAATACAGGTGGAGTCTCATAGGTCCTACTAAACTGGCTACCCTATCTGGCGTGATATTACAGGAAAGATCTGGAGAGGAAAATCAGAAGTCCAAGAAAGAGCCAATCCAATCTGGGGTGACAATACAGGAAAAACCTGGAAAGTAAATCCAAGGGCCCAAGGAAGAGGAGACCCAAATTTGAGGTAACAATGCGAATCCCTTCATCAGCCCAGGAAGAAACTACCTGAAGGTTCAGGGTGAAAATATGAATCCAGAATGATACCCAAAAGACTGGGGTAACAATATGGTTTTGTGCTGAGGGAAAAGGATTGACTTTTAAGGCAGACGTGACCTAAAATTCACAATGAGGGCTTCACAAGTTTAGAACTTTGCTGAGAGGGTGATAGTCTCTAATGTAGACATTAGCCCCTGTCAGTGTCATTGTAAATAATGTCAACACATTTGATGGAGTGGCCAAAAGAGTTTGAGCATTAAGTAAGTGTGATTCTCTAAGAGGGAGAGGATCAGGAGTTTAATATTCAGTTTAGTATTAGAACCTATACTAATTTCCCTATTGATTATTATCATTGGGTTAAGATCCTCTTTGAAGCCTGCAATGCCAGATCCCTGCGACAAACTGGTACTAACAGATCCTTCAACCGTGTACAACTAGTTTACGAAGAAGAGGGATCTTGTTATGAGTCATGCACAATAAATCCTCTGTTTTCACAAAACAGTGTCAAATCTCCAAAATCATAAAGCCTACTACAACATGATTAAAAATGAATATTTTTTATTATTATTATTTCATCCATAAAAATAGTTAAAAAGAATTACAAGTTTATCAGCAAATCATTATTTCTGTCATCCACCCCATTCATATCTCATACATCCTAAAAAGGATGTTAAACCACTTTCATGCATACCCACACATTCAACATGTTTCTGTCCTTGTTGTGATCAATACTGGGCATTCATCAGGAATGGCCCTTGTTGCATATCTTAGGGTATGTTGTTTTCAATTCCCAGTGGGTTAAGGAATTACAGGATGGGCATCAAAATCTATGCAAACAGAAAACAGTAGGTTATTTACTGCCCTACATTGTAACACGTTTTGTTCCAAAGTTATTCTTAATTAAAATAACTAAATACACCAATTATTGGTATACTAAATTAACATTTCATTTGCTAACAATACTCACTCCAATGTACTCAGGTATTATTTCACAAGTATTGTTTTGTTCGTACACCACATCCATTGACACTCTCAATTCAATTTCCTAAAAAGACCATTATGGGTGGAGTTTTCCAGTATCTTTCAATCTACTCCAGCCTATCACTAGCAGACTTCATGCACATCTATTATTATCTGCTATAATCATAGACATGGCATGCGTGTCATCATTGCTTGTTTTTGACATTAAGAAGGGTATACAGTCCTTCCACAGGGGCTGTTAACTTATATACGTGCATGGTGAGCTTCCAAGATATATACCTGCTCTCAAACGAGCTCTTCAATGATATCTACTCTGTAATTTGGCTCATTAACGTGTATCCTATTCTCAGCCATGTGGGCCTTCTTCCACCTTGCTGCTAAGCTGCTACCAAAAAAGAAACTCACGACTTACCTCCACATTCTTGTTTCATGCTATGTTTACAGTTATGTTATGTAATGTGGCAGTGGAACATGTGGGAAACATGACATTTGTTGCAGATTGGTGAACCGCGGCTGCCTATCCCACGTTGATGCGATCAGAATCAACTGCATTAAGTTGCGAATGTCGCAACATAAGCAGGGCCTTTGGTATCAATGGCGCTGGAGGAAAAGCGTAGAGGAGATGCTGACTTAGCCAGTCCATCAACAGTGCGTTCCCCAAAAACCCAGATTTGTGGAACCTCAAGGCAAAGTGCTGACCCTTGGCAGTGGTCTTCATTACGAAGAGATCGACTATCGGTACTCCCCACTGGTCGAATACTTCTTGCAGGACCCAGTCTTTGAGGCACCACTCATGGGCTTCCAGTGAAGTCTGGCTTAGGGCATCTTCTGTGATGTCGGCCACTCCCGCTATGTGCTCCACTTGTAGGTTGATGTAGCGTCTGATCACCCAGTGCCGCAGCTGTTGCACTTCCCTGGACAGTAGTAGGGAACGCGTTCCTCCCTGTTGTCTCACGTAAAACAAGGTGTCGTGTTGTCTGTAGTGGCAGGCGTATTGTTCAAGGATGCCCTACTTCTGTTTCAAGAGAAAGCATAACAAAGCATTAATCTAGTGTACTGATATGGCAACTCTATTCATACCTAGGGCCACAATGTGTTGGCAAATTACCTCATATATAGCTCTCTTCCCCTTATAATAGCCGTCGTACCTGTTCTGATAAGAGGCCCTGGATAAAATCTCATCCGAGGGAGTTTCTGATCTTTTTGTGTCATGTAACCGCAGCATTCCTGAACAATCTGCCGCTCAATTTTCCAGGCCTTCTATTTCAATGCCAGAATTAAAAAAGATATTTAGCTCTATGAGACCAATCTCTGGACTAGGGGACACTATTCCATCGAAATTGGTTCTAGAGAACATAGTTCTATTTGCCCCTTTCCTGACAAGGTTTGTCAACTCTTCTTTTCTTTTTCAACTGCATACTCGACAGCATCAATGAAGTCAGAGTAACTCCGTTAATTAAAAAAGTGGGGCAAGACCCAAAAGATCCAAAAAACTTATGCCTGATTACCACTGTGAAGTTTTTGCTTAACATGGTAGGCAAGGGAGCAGCTAGTCAATTTCAAAAACATTTGGAGGACAGTGACATAGTACATTACAGACAGTTAGGTTTCCGAGCAAATTATGGTACGGAATCTGCACTGCTTGATCTACACACTCAGATGTCATCTATCCTGGATAAGGGCAAAATGGCTCCCAGTGCTGCTTGATCTTTCTGCAGCCTTTGACTTGTTAGACCATGATCGTCTCCTTGACACTCTAGACACTGTTTCTGACTGTTCAGGGAGTGCTGTACTGTGGTTCAAATCCTTCTTAGACAGCTGCCTATCAAGAGTGTGCTGGAGCAAAGGTATGTCCAACCTAGAACGCTGCAGTTTGGCGTTCTGCAAGGCTCTTACCTAACGTATATCACAGACCTCTATGTAACCTTTTGACTAAAAAGGGGGTGTTGTTTACAAATTATGCTGATGACACCCAACTGCTCCTAGAACCTTCGGATGATTTCACGGCCTGGTCACTCATTGTATGGCAGCCCATTGGCTGTGCCTAAGCAGTAACATGGCAGAACTGATGGTGGTTAGAACAATCATTGCTGATGCGAAGCTTGAGCCTAGCTACTAGGAATTTATGATTGATAACTGTTCCATCCAAACTCAGCAGAAAGTACAAATCATAGGTGTGATCCTTGATTTTGCACCCAATATGGAAGCTCATGTTAATAACATCAGCAAAAGCTCTTATTATCATCTGGTTTATTGTGGCAGATTTCTACATTTGTGAAACAATTTTCACTAGATTGGACTATTGCAGTGTGCTACTGACAGGGACCCTCAAATCAAATGTACACAAGGTCCAAGGGACAAAAATGAAGTAGTCATTATAAAGAAAGTCCCTTGACGAGAACACGTTTCTGAATCTTGGCAGGAGCTACATTGACGCCCGGTGGATGCGAGAGTAAGATATAAGCTAGCCACAATAACCCACAAATGCCGCTATGGCAAAGCCCCAGGTTATTTGACTGACATCGAATATATAAGGGTCTTTTGCAGTTGCTCATTCCAAATTTTGTTCTGTCTTTTATACTTCTTTTGATTTGATTCTAAAACTGCTCTCACCTTCACCCTGATTAAGAGTTTGGTTTTAGTGGTCAAATTTGAGCAAGTTCTGCCTGTTTAGGAGTTTACAATGAATTTCAAGTTCAAAGAGGATTTTGCTCAAACTCATAATGTGGGTGTTTTTACACAGGCCCTTGCACATAGTAAAAGCACCCATATTATGAGTTTGAGCAAAACCCTCTTTGAACTTGAAATTCATTGTAAACTCATAATCAGGCAGACTTTATTCAAATTTTACCACTAAAGCAAAACTCATAATAAGGTTGTTTGAGTTTACAATTAATTTCAAGTTCAAAGAGGATTTTGCTCAAACTCATACTGTGGGTGTTTTTACATAGGCCCTTGCACATAGTAAAAGCACCCATATTATGAGTTTGAGCGAAACCCTCTTTGAACTTGAAATTCATTGTAAACTCATAATCAGGCAGAATTTACTCAAATATTACCACTAAAACCAAACACATAATAAGGGGGCTTGTGTTCATTTAATGTTTTCTGTATCTGTTTGTCTCGCCTTTTATCACCTTGTGTGGGGGTGAGTGATTTGTTCAAACCTTTTTCAGGGACTACTCTTCCCAGGAGAAACTGGGGCTACACTTCCCAGAAATCCTAACATCTGGTGACGTGTTTATAGACAACACCGGCACGTTAGCACTGGTGTGTCGCTACCGGTTTTTGCTGGTTCACACGGATCTCGACCAGCGACCAGACCATAACCCTTTCACTGCTTCTTTCATCCGCTGTTTAAGTGCCTTCCAACAATATGGGTAAAGACTAGGATGCTATTTGTGCATGAGCCCTTGACAAATACACTGCACAGGCTCGGACATCACTATTAAAGTGATAGCAAATTTTTTTGCTAAGGCTAAGTCCAAATCCAGCACTACCTTTAATAGCATCAAAGCTTCTCCAGGCACTCTGTTCTAAAGTCAGCCATCCTCTGCCAGCCTCCTGTCACAGCCAGCACAGCGTGTATAGGGGATAACAATGCGGCCGATATGTGCGTTTCCAATAAAGGCCTCAGCACACGCAATGCCACCACAAATTACACTGACTCTGGCGAGCTCACAATAACTCCAGAGCTGAAAGATGTAGGTGAAGGCGATGTTGGTACTCTTAGGGATGTTACACTTAGGCCTAAGGGACCGGTGGCATGAAAACTGGCAAATGTGCAATCATCTATTGCTAATTCACTGAACATTTATTTAACAATGTCTGTTAGCCAAGATAAAAGTGGATTACTGTGAACCGGGCAAGTAGTTAACAGACACATCTCTTGTGGTCCTGCTTTCAGTTGTTGTATGTTTTGCATTACATGGTTTTCTATGAATAAGGCCTTGTCTATTCTTATAAAGAGCTTTTGTGTCTGTGAGTCTACTTGGTCCGGTCTGTCACAACTCACTTTTTTCACAGCACATTGTACTCTGGGATATAGGCACAATATACCCATTAAGTGCATCATAATGATTATGAAGATGATGACTGAGAGTCCAAGGTCACACACAGTTCTGTCTAAGACACTCCACTCCTGTATCCATCACGGAAGTAAACAAGTATTGGCCAATACCATTAGTTTTCTGCATGTAGTAGGTGGGGTGCTCGTAATATAGGGAGATGGGAAGACAGTGGCTGGAGGGGCTGATGAGGCAGTGGTTAGGTGGGTAGGTTGGGGGCTGGTGAGGCTGTTGATGGGAGTGGCAGAGAGGAGATTGCTAGGGTCATTGTACAGGTACTGGGAAAGGAAGATCGGGGAGGAATTTAAAACATCTGCACAGGTTGGGGCTGGTGAAGGTCTGTGGGTTTGAGGGTGCTTTTGAAGATCCACACTAGGTTCTGTTGAAGGTGAGTGGGATTGGGTGCTGGTGAGGTTTAGCCAAACAGCAATTGGGAGCTTGTGAGGCTCTTGGCGGGTGCGGGCTGACAACGGTGCATATGGGGTCGGTGGTGGATAGGTTTCATGGGAGTTCTGCGGAGGCAGTGGCTGGGTGGCTGGGTGGCTGCTGTTGAGGCCGGGGGTGGGTGGAATCTGGCCTGGGAATGTATGCATGGGAACTGGTTAGGCAGTAGTTTGGAGGGTGGTGGCTGGAACGGTGTGCAGTGAGTGGGTGGTTCCTGTGTGTGTTTGAGAGGCACTGTTTGGTTGGTCATTTACATGCTGGCAAGGCAGTGTATGGGTTAGTAAACACTGGAAAGGTGAGTGGCTGTTTAGATGGGGTGGTGGGCACTGAGAAGGCATTGGGTGTGTTTTTGTGGGCACTGGTGAAGCACTTGTTGGGTACAGGCTGGCAAGGCAATACTTGGCCATGTTTTGGATGGTGTACATTCACTGGGGTTATTTTTGCTCTCCTAATTCTGCCAGGGGAGAGTGGAGGCTGTGGGTGAGTGGCTGTGTGGGGTCTGGCCAGGCAGTGGGCAGATCTTGGTGAGACAGGTTGGTGGGTGTGGGCTGGCAAATCTGTTTGGGTGGTGGGTACTGGTGAGGGTGGCAATGTTGGCAAGGAATTTGATGAGTTACTAGGTGGGTAATGGTGAGGCATTGGGTTACTGAGTGAGTGGCCTGGTTGGTGTTGGCATGGCAGTGGATGGGTAGGCACTGGTGAGGAAGTAGGTTGATGAGTGGGTGCTGGCAGGACAGTGAGTTGGAGGGTAGGGACTGGCATTGGTGTGCTGGTGGTGTATGCTG
Source organism: Desmognathus mavrokoilius (assembly GCA_032354855.1). NCBI lineage: Eukaryota > Metazoa > Chordata > Amphibia > Caudata > Plethodontidae > Desmognathus > Desmognathus mavrokoilius. The sequence goes on along the minus strand of JAUBNV010022186.1, from coordinate 5,475 downwards.
GCGAGGATTCATCAGTTCGGAAACCCTCATGCACAAGTAGCCAGGATTTCAAGGTCAACCCATTTCCAGTTGAATCGACTGGTACCCCTCATGCCCCTCTTGGCCCTGTGCCATCGAGCCACCCTCTAACAGGAAGTTTTACATATCCAAACTATCTTATTGTAACTCTTTTTACACTGGCTTTGCAGAGAGAGACAAGAACTGGCTGCAGAGAGTGCAGAACTGTGCTGTCTGCATGGCGTGAGGACTACAAAAACAGATCATGTTTCGGAGGCCAGGAGGGAGCTGAGGTGGCTATTAATTTGCAACCAAATTAAGCTGAAAACGCTAGTAGTGATCTGGAGGGCCCTTCACCAGCAGGCCCTAAATATCTATGCCAGCATTTTTCCTGGGTAAGGGGCTGTCACACTCCGATATCTCATCTCCGGACCAGAGCTGTCGTCCCCCTTTCTCATCAAGCCCCACGTTGGAACTCCATCCCTGTTCAGATTTGTCTCTCTGGTTCCCTTGGGCCCTTCAACATCTACTCACATTGGATTGATCAGTAACTGGCCTTCCCTGGTTTGAACAGCTAACCAGGGCTCCTCTCCAGAGTTAGCTGATGGATTGCCTGGACTTTGGGTGGGTGGGGTGTGTGTTTTTTATGGTTTTTTAAGTAGGGTGTATTGGGTTTTAAAGCATTAACCAGGAGGCGGGATGGGAATTTTGTAGGGATGAATGGGGGAGCGGGGTGGTGCCTCGAAGTCAAGAACATCAGTGTGCTTTAATAAATGCTTATCTATCTATCTATCGATCTGTCTATCTGTCTGTTTGTCTGTCTGTCTGTCTGTACACCCGCCCGCCTGCCTGCCTGCCTGCCTGTCTGTCTGTCTGTCTGTCTGTCTGTCTGTCTGTCTGTCTGTCTCTCTGCCTGCCTGCCTGTCTGTCTGTCTGTCTGTCTGTCTGTTTGTCTATTCATTCATTCAGGGAGGTGTTGGGGAGGCAGTGAGTTGGTTGCTGAGTGTGATGTGACCAGGCAGTGAGTGAGTGAGAGCTACTGAGACAGAGGGTAGGGACTGGCCAGTCAGCAGGGGGGTTGGAGTTGCTAAAGCAATAGGTGCATGGGCTTTGATGAGGCAATGGGTGGACGGGGAGTGGGTGCTAGTTAGTGTTCTGGTGGGGTACTGTGAGGCAGTGGTGGGTGATTGGGTGGGGGCTGTCAAGGCTGTGGGCAGGTGGACGAGTATTTGCTGGCAAGACTGTGGGTGAATATGTATGAACTAGCGAGGTAGCACTTGGGTGGTTATTTTGTGTTACGGCATGGGTTGGTAGATGATTGGGGGTTGGCGAGGCAGTGTATGTGGCCTGGCAAGTGTCTGCAAGGGGGTGAGGGTACTGGCAAAGGACCAAGATGGGAGGCTTAGTAACACTTAGCAAGGGGCTGCTGGAAGAGGACAGCAGCGAGTGGTGGTTGTGAGTGTTGGTGGGGGTGCTGGCAAATGTTCATCGAGGTGCTGGTCCACAATGTGGTTTAAAGGCCAGGTGCTGTACATGTACAAAAGAAGCCAAAAAAAGTTTGAGGGATGACATTGGTAAAAAGGCCAGTTAGTTAAAGTAATCCTCTGCTAGTGAACCACTGGGAAAAGTGTAATCTCTGGGTTTGGCTTTCATCTAGGAAGCCCTCAAAAAGAATTGGAGAAATTAGTTTTTTGCTGTATGATATCATAAAAGAGGACAAGTGGCAGAAAACTGATGACTGCAGGATTTCTCAGACAGAAACCCTCTTTGTAAATTAGTGACTCTGGCTTTTTCCAATGAAGAGCCAGCTTTTCAGGGATCCAGTAACAGTGTGTGTGAATCCGAACTGCCATTGCTTATCTACTAATTCTGGCAGCCAGGCAAGATTACTGTGACCACTTAAAATACCTTTCCACAGGTGTAGTCGAGTAAATAAAATGTCTCTGCGGTGCTCTTTCAGTAGCGAGAGCCCTTTTTTAAGCAACATCTACCGTTTTCTGCTTTATGACATCACAAGAGATGTCTTAAGTCATAAAACTAAAGATCATAGATATTCCCATAGACTAGCTTTTACAAAGCCTACCTTTGAGGGCACAAGTCTCCCACAGTCATTTCATACTCCCTGCCTGAGTTTAGGAGATAAATCAAACTCTTTTGCCTTGTTAGGAAGACTGGGTGGTAGGAAGAAACACCCGGGTCTGAATGTCATGGCAAATACTTGGACAAAAAAGCAGTGTTAGAAATTAAGAGGGTTTTGGTGATAGTTCAATGGGCTCCTGTGCCCACATTTCTAGAAGCCTACATCACGATTAGGGATCCCAAAATATTAAGTACTACAAAATACAGTAGACCTGTTACCCTTTTTTACACATACACTGCAAGTCCTTCTGCAAAGGCAACAACATTGCTGTGCACAGTTTCATTTCAGTTGCTCTATACACTCAGCCGTGCACAAATGCACCCCCTGCTGTGATCCTGCTCCTCTTCCCTCATTTGCCAAACAATGATCATCTATTCTTGCTCACTTATGCAGCTTCCTGCTAACCCCTAATTCTCAGAACCTGTTCCCCAAACTGTACTCCTCTGCCTTTGCTTTCTCATCTACACTGTTCTGGGCACACCGGCTCCTCTATACTGGCCTTCATTTGCCCTCTTGGGTATTCTGATTTGTACCCTCCGCCGCACCCTTGTTCACCGCAGCATCCGGCAGCGCTGGTCTGCCCTTGCAAGCTCGCAATATGCTACACCCCCTCATGCAGCCACAATACTCTGCGCATTGTACTAACTGCTGACCAGAACATAGCTACAGAATCAATGATTCACACTTGATGCGCATCGTATTGCCAGTTAGATCCCCCAAATTGAATGTGCAATGAGCAGATGCAATGCAGGTAGCCCAAATGAAAAATAAGAAGCCCGGGCTCCAGGAATCCTGCTAAATTTCAAACCCTGCAAAGGCATCAAGGTAAAATATGAAATCAGTCTAATTAACAACTGTCTCATGGGATATCGACCAAAAAGAAACCTGTTATTTAATACAGATGGTTATAAAATGTGCTAAATCTTATAAAAACAAGATGGACGAGTGTGGTTCATGCTATGGAAGGTGACTTAAAGTGTCAATGTAGTCTCAAGTCTTGCAAAAAATGGGCGATACAATCATGTTATTAACAAAGGAAAAAGCATTTTTTATATTGAGTAGATTTAACGTTAAATTCGCATGTATATTTTTTCATGTTTTAGGTTGTTAAACATCGCAATCGGGCCATGGAGGCTGAATCCTTGGTAAGAAAAATACAATATATATATATATTTAAATGAAAGAAAAATGTTTCAGCTGTGACGACATGTGACTTCTAGGGAGAAAAAGTCCCACCCCGTACCCATCCCGGGGGATCGATACAATGGCTATGAGCCGAAAAACATAGAATATGGACACAAGTAGGATCCCCTCACTCATCCCCTGATACTCACAAGTTGTTCTAAGGGTCTGTTGATGTAGGGTGTTGGTGAGTTGGCTGTTCCATGCAGAGTTAATTCAGGCCTTAAATCTTTGCCTCTTCTGATACTATCTCTGTGCACCATACGAGAACCTGTTATAGTGGCATTTGCAGTATAGTTTTTTATTTGCTGTATATACTTTGTTTCTTTGAATTAGGGATGCCTTTTTAATTTCTGTATATATTTTTCTTGTTTGGTTTTTCCTCCTCCTGTTTGCGCCTCACAGGGCTGTAAGCAAGGGCTCTTGTTTTAAGACGCCCTCCGCCCTCGGCACTCCTTCTTGGGCTTAGATTCCAGGCTCACGCCACAGGGAACTACATTTCCCAGGACTCCCAGGATGCTTTATTTTTACATCGCTGACACGTCAGCGCCGGCGCGTCTGCCCGGTTTGTCCCAGTTCATGTCCGGGCAGGACAGCAGACTGCATGTCCTGCTGCCCATTGTGTAAGTTTATAGCTTGCAGCTTTTTATTTCGTTGCTTATTTTCTGCCCTGTTTGTGGGAGTGGTCATTATGGCCTCTGAGCTAATGTGTTATCAGCAGGAAGAGTGGATGAGTGTGGGGGATGATGAGTGGTCTGATGGCCGGTCTGATTGCCTGTGTCTCTGGGAAGGTGTTAATTTCCCTCTACTTGTGGATTCACCTCCCTCTGGGAATTGCTGTAGAGATTCCACTGCTTTGGACTTAGATTCTAACCCATTAGACTATACCTCTGATGTTGTATTGGTTCTGCCTCCTTCTGAACCTTCTTCAAGTAATGGTTCGCTTGATCCGCCCTGTGCAGCGGACCCACCCTGTGCTGCTACTGATCTTTTCGATGTCCCTAGCGTTGGTAGTGTTTGTGGGCATGTACACCAGGACAGTTGTAGCCAATTGTCTCTGGTTTCGGACCAGGTTTCCTCTGAGCCAACTCTAAACACAAGCACTAACATCATCTAGACTGTGGATGCCGATGCTGACATGCTTGTCTGCCCTGGGTCTTTGTTGCCTCATCTGGCTTTGTCGGCCTTTTCTGTGCCTGAGCCTATGACTCTAGAAGAGGCCTCCTCGAATGCCCCTGTTATAAAGACGGGCCCTCGATCTGTCACACTTTCCTCAGACTGTAGTTTAAAAATATCATTACTGAATACCGTGTCTTTGGTGTAGTACTCAGTCATTCATGAAAGCATTGACATTATGGCACTTACGGAGACTTGGCTGAACAATACAGCTTCTCTTGCCGCTATGTTGGCTACCCCTGAGGGATACAAGATGGTTAGAATGGATTGTGTCTCCTCTATTGGGGGTGGTGTTGCACTTACCTTTAGAGACACACTGGGTATTCACCGCCTTACCTCCTCCACTATTGAACAAATCATTGTAAAGCTGGCAGTTCATCACAATGTTTCCATATGTTTATGTCTTCTTTATAGACCTCCCCATCAGATGCCATTGCTTGAGGAACAATTTCTGTCTTATAACCGATCTGGCTAAACCATCTTCTAGAATGGTAATCCTTGAGGATTATAATCTTGCCATCTCATCTAATCACGAGCCCTCTCACAGTTCTGTGTTAGTGGCCATGAATGCCTTAAATTTTAATCAACAGGTCTCTACTCCTATGTATCGTGAAGGTAATATTCTGAATTGGGTTCTTTCTCATAATATTCATTTATCCTCGTTGGAGATTAGTCCTTGCCCTTGGTCTGATCACTGTTTCGTCTCCTTTTCTCTTCTTCTTCCGGATAAACCCAAACGTCTTGACTCTGCTCCTAGGCCTACGGCTATGGTTCAAAATTTCAAGAACGTTTACTTGACTTTACTTTATTGACTAGATTAACATGCCACACACAAAACGGGAGACAGACGAACAGAACATGATGAGCTGGAAAGCCCGAACAGATACCAGGAGCACAGGGTGTGGGTCCTAGGCAAAGTACAGGGTCTTCACGGCTCGTTTAAAAGAGTCTAGCGAAGGGATACTTCGGATAGACACGGG